>OMMV01126120.1:3356-14092 GCA_900302635.1 Chatrabus melanurus
GCGAGCCGATCAGCTTCCTGTATCCATGGCGCCCCCTCAAGAAGCCACCAAAGCGTTTGGATAAGGTGGTGACCTCTGAGGCCGCACCCTCATCCTGTTCCAATTGGCTCTTCAAATTCCTCTCCTCTCTCAGCTTCCTCTCTCCATCCTCCAGGCTGACGTCCAGCCCCGGCAGGCCCTCCCCCTCCTCGGAGGACTCCAGCAGCGATGAGTCATACTGGACGCTGCGTGGCTCAAAGGGGGGCTCATCCTGATCCGCCTGCTGGAAGGGCTGCGCCGCTGCAGATTGCAGAAGCTCACCACGAGAGTTCAGGTCAAGAGAGGTCAGGTCCAGCTCCTCGCCTGTTCTCTTGGACACAGTGCCCCCCTCTGAAAACGAGGGGCGGCGCGACAACTCGACGGCACCTTTGCACAGCTCCCATGTGAAGGAGGAGGAGACGTGACCCTCACACTCGAGCAAACACACCTGTCGAGGAAAGAGATGCGTACCATTTATGAAACCAAAGCATGATCTCAAATCATTGTGCTGCAAAGGAGTCAAGTTTATTAACAGTAAAAGATCTGAAATAATTTCCATAAAATTATCCACTTTCCTATATATGAGCTTGGGTCCGGAAATTTGACATTAAGCTCTGACTCTAATTATTGACAGATCCTAACCAATATCAAATAACTTCCTCCCATCCATAAACCCAGTGTACCTGCCTAATTTAATCAAAATTAGATTCGGTGTTCTTAAAGTTACAATGTGTAAGATTTAGTGTCATCTAGTGGTGAGGTTGCAGATTGCATGATGCCGATGCCGGTCATATTTCCGCTTCTTTGGTGACGGGGATTCATGTTCCCTTGCCTTCTCTTGTGATAAGCGATATGAGGGTTCTCATATGTGTTAGCCTGGACGAGCAACCAGTAGACAGTGTACAGCGGAGCAACCACTGATTCTTCTTCGTTTTTCTTCAGTTTTCCAGCCGTGTTGCAAAAATGTGAAACGCAGTCAGTATGTCCCTTTTGGGATACTGCGTGAACATGGCGGTGCAACATGGCGGCCTCCATGAGGGGGCCCGCTCCCATGTAGATATGAAGGTCTCATTCTGAGCTCATGAAAACACATCGATTTGTTGTTGCAGGTAATTTATACACTAAAAAACACGTGGTTATGAATGCTATATTTCTGCTAATAAACACCCCCCAAATCCTACACACTGTAGCTTTAAGCTATCTTGCCAACACATACTGAAATGCTCGGTGATGAATCATTATTCTGAAGGCCCATTGGTCCGAAAATTGTTAAAAATGGTTATATGCAGTTCAAACTTAGTAAAATGGAGCAAAATAGAGTTCAAACTCAGAAAAATCGAATTCAAATTTTGCAAAATGGATTTCAATAACCCTAACCCTTCAGACCAATGGACTTTTGGACCCAATGGACCTTCGGAATAATGACCCATCCCCGAAATGCTCAATTGCTTTGGTGATCAGTGGATGAAAGGTCTTTTAGGCCACCCCAGTTAGGGTCGGCTCCATGTTCCCCAAAAACATGTTCCCCAGTACCTATGTTCCCCGGTACCTATGTTCCCAGTACCTATGTTCCCCGGTACCTATGTTCCCCAAAATCTGTGAGGTGGAAATTACTGGTATACTGAAGAAAGAATGAAAATGGTCAATTTTGGACATCCTGTTTCGCAGCAAAAAATAAATAAATAAATACTTCTGCAATTTCTAATAATGATGGAATGACGTTTTAAAAGTTTTATGAAATAACATTTGAATTGGATTTTTATGATTTAAACAAACAGTGCCATATTAGCATTATTTTAAGTTGTCAGAGTATCTCGATTTTCCATTAGTGGTATAACTGAGCATTATTTCAAGAGGGTTTTTTTTGAAAATGTGTAGTAAAATAACATCAACATTGCAACATTGACAGTAGACCTTATTTGAATAATTAATTGTCTTATTTTTTTTTTTTTAAATAGTGGAATACCGGGGAATATAGATATGCATCTCTCCAGTTCATGCATTATGTTAATTCTAAAGCCAACTGGCTGTAAAAATGCAATCTATTATTTTATGTTTCATGTTTAGATTTAATCTTTTTGTGCTTTGGAGATTTGTTTTTACTTTCCAATTACTGAGCATAATTTTTTATAATTACTGTTTGATGATGGCTGATTTTTTTTTTTGATTTTTTTTTTATAATTTTGATTTGACGACAATACAAACCCATAAACGTTCACAGGGGCGAGCACTTTTTATAGCCACTGTTGTTGAAATTTTACTGTCAGCATAATCAAAACTCCTGTTTAAAAAATGCTATTTGCATTGGCTTTATATTAGCGTTTTCAACACTGCTATTACTGTACTTATATTTAAATGCACAAAGGCGCTGCTTACACCCACATCCATTCTGTGACCAGTGAGTGAGGATGGATAAAAAAAAGAGCTCATAATGACCTTGATGACAAAAGTGTTAATACTTATAACTGAGTAGCATGATGCAGTTCTACATGTAGATGCTGTGACTGTATCTGTGCACTGAGAATGTCAGAGTCTGTTTAGCCGCTTTCATAATCAGCATCTCATTTATGATGTTTAATCACATTTTGTTTTTTTTATCTGAATGTCTGAGCAGACCCAGGCTGATACCTGTAAGTTAGCGGGGGCCCTGTTCCTGCTGTGTTCAGCGTTTATGGAAATCTACATGCCGTTATGGGAGGTGCGTCATTTGATAAATGCGACGCCAACAAAATGATTGACAGCACAAAATTAAAAGAAAATGGGACATCAGTTTGAAGGACAGCTGATAAATTAGAGCATGTCATGTGCTGACAAAATAATGATTTTTACCCTCAATTAGCTCTTCAACTACCAATAATGTGTTTTTACTCTGATGATATAGTGAAGAAAGTTTTCATATGGATTGAACTTTTGCCGTTTTAATGACCTTGCTGGTTTATTTTGATCAGCTTCAGATGAACTGGTGTTGCATTTAAATTTAGTCTGCTCTGAAAGGCAGTGACGTCTCAACTAAAGTCCTTCTGAAGTTCATTCCAATAATAACATGGATCTGTCGAAATTCCCATTTTCAGAAGATCAATAAATGACAAATAGTGTGTTATCATGTCTATTCTATCAGAGATGTGCCTTGGCATGTTTTGCAATCTCTGGTCAACACGCATTAATTGCAAAACTCTATTCTCGTCCGCATTTTGCCTTGAATGTCATCTGCTGGCTCACTTAACACCAAACATACGGTAACATCTACACCAGTGGGGAAAGTCAGTATTTTCTCAGGAAAGCAAGATTTAATCACATACAGATTCTTCTAATATATTTGTCACCGTAGTGTCAGTTTCTATTATTATTATTACTATGATTTGGTCAACATGTAGCCCTTCGGTTCAAGCTTTTTGTTTGCAGTTATTACTGACAAACAAGCTCTTTTCAAGCTGCATGCAGTTTAACCCACACCTGCTCCTAATTTCCATCTTGCATGTGATGATGAGTTTATTCACTGCAACAACCCCAGACATGCCCAGCAGGTGGCAGGCAGGTCTATGGTATAGTCCATATGCGATACAGAGTTGCTTTTCAGCTTGATCTGAGCAACTAATTAGCGAATGGCGATACTGATTCCCACTGCTTAGAGAATAATTTCAGACTACATTGAGACCAACAGCCGAACGGCCATTCGTCTCAGTCGCCAATCGGTCGCAAGCGCAATGAGATACGGGCTTTAGCATCAATCTAACCACAATGAAAATGGTAGGGAAAGACAAAGCACAACACGATTTTAGATTCAGAGGCCCTAAAAACATCATTATTTTGCACTTCAGAAACTCAATTTGGTCAAATTGGGTGGCACCCAGAAACACCCCCTGGCTCCGCCCCTACATAATCCTCAAATAGATTTTAAAAAATAGCTTTAGATTTTGCTTGAATGGAGTAAATCTAACAAAAAAATAAGAACGGCCAATTTTTTTTGCTGCATGATCACGTCTCTTCTTTCGGCATAACCGCCTGAGCCCATTTTTTGGTTCGAGGTAAGAACAAAATCCCATTTACTCATCAAGCTCCCCTTCAAATGAGATAAATTGCATTGTTATCAAGAACCTGCTCACATCAAAGGAACGAGAGAAGAGGGAGTTCCGCTGTGAATTTATCAGTGGAAATTAATTATCCATTGTAAATGAAATGACCACACTTGGGGATTCTCCACGTCAGATCAATGGAGCAATCTAAAGGAGTTTATGAGTGAGAGATGTGTGTGTGTGTGTGTACACTCAGCTATTCCTGTCCTTGTGAGGACCGAAGGCTGTAAATCCTCCACAGTGAGGATGCTTTGTGGGCTTTTGCAGTTCAGGATGAACACCTAAATGTAATCTTAAAATTGGAATTAAGCTGTGATAGAATTGTGATCGGTGGAGGTATTAAGTTAAATTACAGGACAGCGTGCATTTTCAGGGGTGTGTCTAAAGGGTGGCCACCAGGTCAGGTTTAGGAGAATGCACTCGTGCTGTGCCTGGTTTGGGTCCTGCAAATCATCTTTATTTCAGGTCTAACACAGTTCACTTTATGCATTTTTTTTTCTTATAAGGACTAAATCACTGTCACTGTAAGCAGGTTAGTATATTAGGTAATCCAACAGCACTTTACCATTTTCCTGTGTAAGCACCAAGTGATTTTCTCTTGCTAACGTTATGGAATGATACGTCAGCCTTTCACAGTAAAGAGCTGCTGGCGTCTTGATGCTAAAATATTTTAATTGTGAAACACATTCGGCCAAAATATGAATTCTCATCAGTAGCGTTACACATTTCACTCACTGCCAGCATTAACCAAGCAGGATAGCTCTTCGCTTACTCCAGGGCCAAAGATAGGGGCCACCAGGGCCGTACAATTGTAGGAGAAACCCTGATATGTCAACCCTGCAATCGAGAAGTGACCTGTCCAGGGCACGTAACTAAAAATGTAGTCCTTAAAGCTCCTGGTATGAGAACACGCACAGACAGAAATATCAAGAGACTGATGTGGGTTGTATTCAAACAGCAAATGGACCGTAAGTGGATCTCAGTCCTGCTTATGGGGGATCTCCTGTCATGCATATGAGTTACGCACATTAATTAATTCAGCGGTTTTAAATGTGAAGTGGAGTTGCTAAATTTTGATTAACGATGGCTCTCTAATAGCTAATTGGGTGGAGAAAATAGCCTAATAATGTAATCAAAAGAACAAAAAGGATGAAACTAAAGGGGGTATCTCAATGGTAATTGCAAATTTGTGCTTTTGATTTGCAAAAAAAAAAAAGCCCCGTGACAGTCGCGGGATCGCAGAATTGTCACAAGTTGTCAAAAATTGCACGTGGGAATTTTGAAAAAATGTTTAAAATTTCCCACGACTGCAAAAATTGAGGCTCTAGTTGCAGATCTGTCACAATTCTTTTAGCACGCAAGTGCCACGCGACATTCTCATAATGGCCGGAAAGGCTGCAAAGTTGTCGCCTGTAGCGGCGAGAGGTTTGCGATGCGCGCGACAAAAAAGGCTAAATATATTGCAGCCATGCAGACTTGTCATTGCCATGAGACAAAAGACTTATCTTTTGCGACAAGTTGCATTTTTTTTTAAAAAGTGAAAAATTCACAGAAAATCAGGTCGCAATTTACCGCATACGAAAAATCGCAGGTGAGATACCCCCTTAACTGAGACTCTTTGACATGAATAAAACAGCGACACGCCTATAAATTTAAAAAAAAACAAGCTCAGTTTATTTTCTTATGAAAGCGATAAATAGCGTGATTTAGCTGATTTAACTGTGTGTGGCAGAAACCAGCTGTGCCACATCTGAAGCAGCTTGTCAACCTTAAGAATGGCAAAAAAGGATGACAGAGGTCTACATGATCTGGAAAAATAAATCCTGGGTTTTTTTAGAAGTACAAAAGACAACATGCTTATTCACAGTTAGGATATAGACGTGTGAACGAAGGCATAGGTGAGTGCACCCGATGCATCAGCAGTTCCTGACTGTTTAACAAAGACCGTGACGCTTTCAGTCTGAAGTAGGAGACGATGGAATTGCTCTGTGCATTCCATCTGTGCCTCAGAGGGAAGGCGGCAAACACAACGAGGAGCTGATAAAATGTGTCAGTCTCCGTTGTAAGCCTGGGCTGATGATACCGAGCAGCAGTCGATTACATAGTTCCATTACAACTTCCCAAAGGTCCCAGCTGTCTTTCTCTGCATCATTATCAGCTAAATTAGCCGTCCAACAGCTACTCATGGCTGCCCACAGACTATTTTTACACAGTGGCCGTTTGAAAATGATACGTGTGTTGTGTTGAACTTTTGCTGAGCTGGTGTCCGGAAGCGCGTGTTCTTGATTTCACGTTGGGGAATTTTAGCTACTTGTATATGCGGATGTTCCATACATTCCTCTGCGGTAACAAGCTATGTACGTGCGACTGCACACAAAGATCCTGCACTGGGGAGGTGATGGTCTTAAGGCTAAAGCGGTGGGTTTGAGACCCGAGGATCCTCGGTTTAAGCGCCGTCAGACCGGAAAATCACAAAGGGCCCTTGGGCTAGGTGCTCCCGGTGTGTAGTTGAGCACCTTGAATGGCAGCATGCTGACATCGGTGTGTGAGCATGCGCGTGAACAGGTGAATGTGAGGCATCAGTGTAAAGCACTTTGAGCATCTGTTTCAGCTGGAAAAGCGCTATAGGAATGCAGTCCATTTGCCACTGACTGCAGCCTCACATGTGTGAACTGTCCAGCAGGTGGCAGTCTTCCTTTGTGATTCGGACTCTGGAAGCGTTCCAAAATACGTGCGTTGCAAAGGTATTGAAATGTTGCGAAAAGGTGTTTTGAGCTTGCTATCACTAATTTGCAGCACAATTGAAACATTTTGGTATCATCCCCAGCCATACATTCTATCCATGCTTTAATTCCGGTTTTACCTTCCCATTCTGTTGTATAGTTTGGCCCATATTTGGCCACGTAGCGGGCATCATGTTTCTCCCCACAGTTGCTCAACTTGTTAGCTGATGCTCGCATGGAGGCGGGCACTGCATCCAGCACGCGATGTTGCACAGGTAAAACAAAGTTGCTTTTTTAATTGATGTGGTGTATCAAAGGTAACCACCATCTAAAGACGTCATCCCCATTATGTGGTCTTTTAATTTGGTGAGTTACGCGATGACAGAATTTATTGTTTTTGAAGCTGGCTGGGATGGACTAACTCGCTCACTGTAATTGATGAACTCACTTACTGTTACCAGCACAGAGAAAAAGCACTAATCCAAAATGTCAAGAGTTGAGAACCTCAGAAAAGTCTTGCTTTTTTTTTTAAATTTATTTTTACATTTCTTAATCCATTAACTCATCTACGTGCAATGAAATGCATAATCAGGCAGAGTGTGCTTCCCATTTGGAGTGCCACAGGGATCAATTCTGGGTCCACAAGCAAATGATTTCCAATCAAATATTACTGTCAACTCTGATTTTCTTAACCCTCTTAACAGTTTGGGAAACAATTCCGACGTTAATTTATGGATGCTATACTATTTTTTTCCTATTGCAGTAATTTAAAAACAAACTGTTCTAATAATTGGTTCAAGGAGGTAAAAAAAGGAGTAGTTGGAGGTTCTCAGCACATTGCACCGCAGTCAAGAGTTTGGAGAGTTATCATTGACTGGAATCTAACTTTCTAGTCACATATGTTATTACAACCCTAAAACTAAAACAGCACTCTGTCTTCTGAAGAACATAACAAGACCCAGACCTTTTTTTTTCTACCCAGCATACAGAGAAATTCATTGAAGCTTGACAAATGCATTGCACTCACGCCATCCCAAAAAAAAAAAAAAATCAATAAATCAATTACAGCTTGTACAAAATGCTGCTGCCAGAGTTTTCAATAGAACTAAGAAAAAGAAGCTCACCTCGCTCCTGTTCTGAACTCCCTCCGCTGGCAATCTTAGTTCTTGTCTACGAGTCTGTTCAGACTTAATAGCCCATGAATATATATCGCAGATACGTTCCAAATAAAAGTCCCAATGGAGCCTGTATATCTACACACTCTTTGTTGCTCAGTGTACTGGAAAAACCCAGACAGAGATTTATGGTGAAGCTGCTTTTATTGTCTGTTTCTCAACTGTTCGTCATAGATTTATGTTCTTGTTGGTTGGAAAAATCAAATGCATCAATCTTAATGGATTTATTAATAATTACAGCAGATTTAGGGAAAAAAGAAAAGAAAAACACTCATGGATGAACAGGTGCCTTGGTGGCTAAAAAATTTACAAGCTGCACATTTTTGGAAGAATTATGTCTCATTTTTGTCTTCACAACATAAACGGAAGCTTTTATAATTCACCGCATCAAAAATTTTATGTTGTTACTCATCACTGCTGCATTTGGTTGTTAAAATAATTTGTTTGTTTGTTTTTACTCAGGTTTTTTTAAAATTTAAGGTGTTTTGTCATTCGTTCATTTGTTAGCAGGGTTACGAAAAAAGGGAATGAGTTATTATTATTATTATTATTATTATTGCACAAATCTGTAGGACTTTTAAAAACAATGTTTTATAAAAGGTAGCTCGGCTGTTTTCCAAAAATAAAATTTTTAAAAAATTACAAAACATGGCAAAAATAAACTTCCTAATCTCAAATTGTGGGGTGGCTGCACATAATAAAGTGGAGCCACAAAAATTCTGCTTGTGAAATATGTTTTCTCAGAGCTTATTTTGATGAAACAGCGTGAGAAGGTTGCATCTAACTTGGAATAGAAACAGTTATATTTTGGGCCAAAACGTTTTTTTTTTCTTCTTTTTTTTCATTGCAAGGGCCATTTTGCAGCACGGCTCGACTGATTTATCCTTCAACTTTCTTTGTTAATGAGCTGTGAAGTACAAAAGCTGAAAATAACATATAAGACGTCATTGGCTACAAGAGTCTTCAGGCAACGATTGAAAATTCAAAGCAAACAGTGCCTCACCATGGTGTTGAAGGCTTGCTGTAGCTGCTGCTGCAGGAGTGCACCGCAGGCCACACATTGGTCCTGGCAGTCACTGTGTCCGGGGTGGAAGAGACATGCCAGCAGCACCGCCAGGCACCACAGAGTGATCCTCATCGCTCAGCACACCCAGAAGAGAACGGCACTCAGCAGCTGGAGAATCTGGGAGATTCAGAGCGGGCAATCTGGGTCCAGCCTGGAGGGAGAAAGCAGACGGAGTAACAGCAATATTGCATCAGTTCCAATTTAAAGGGTTCATTTGTTGGATTTGGGCAATCAGTCAAAGCGTTGGTGGTGGAAGAGTGTTCAGCCAAACACCACAAAATGGACAATGTGGGTGGGATGTAGAAAGAGCACAACCTGAGGCGATAAATGAGAAAATGGGTATTTTTCACTGTACAGAAACCGTCCACTGTAGGCTGGAGGTTTGGATCACTGATAAAAATCATACAACACGGATTTTAGATTTGTTTGCAGAAATGAAAACAAAACTAGGAGATATGGATCATGCAGTGTGTCTGTAAGAACCTTTCAGGTGTCGAAGGGTGAAGTAGAAAAAGTTTGTCTTCGAGGAGACGGAGGGCAGAAGTATTGTGATGTTACACATGGAAATTGGAGGACTTAAAAATGTTTACAACGTATCAAATACATTGTAGAATACATTTAAATATAGAGTGAGTTATGGAAAATGGCCAGTCCGATCAACTCACAGGGCCCTATCTTGACGATCTATAGCGCATGGTCTGAAGCACATAGTGCAAGTGCATTTGGGGCGTGTCCAACACCATCTCCCAACTTTACATGGTGCATAATCCGAGTTTAAAGTAAAGCCCTGTTCTCACTTTCATGGATATGCTTCCCAGAAGGTCAAGGTCTAGAACTATAACAAACAGGCGTGTGGAGATTATTCTTGCCCACGAATGTGATGTATCACATGGTTTGATGATGTAATGATCGGGACTGTACCATGTGACATGTATCCAGGGATAAGCACCAGCACCAATGGGCCTCAGGGCCTATATAGGACTTACTTCTACTTCTTCTATATGACTGAAAAACCAGCAGTGAAGGCTGTAAACTGCTGGTTCAGGGGCCAGATCCAATCTGTGGGCTGCAAGTTTAAGACTTCTGATTTATTTTTCCAAAAATTTTCAACATGTTTAAAATTTCTTACATTTGCTCGACGTACCTCTGGCTATGTTGGAGACCGTTAGAGAAAGTTAATCTCCGCTACGACCAAGTTCCCTACGCTAGCCTCCGCTAGCCTAAGTTACTGGTGCGATCGTCTACGCTGGCTAACGTTTGGGTGCTGCTTCGCCCTGCCTACTCAGAATCACTGCACAGCGGTGTGTCGACCCCCTCTGTCGCACGTTGCCACATTGGCAAAAGACCCGCTTGTTCCAATGGCGTGTTGGCTGACGCCCGCCTCCGCTGACCTCCGCTAGCACCGCGTTGTGGAACGCCGAGCTGCGTTAGAGGTTCGCTACCAAACACCAGTAAAGTGATTTTTGCTGACATTTGGCCAATTTTGCGTTCACTAAACGCTGGGGCAAACGTCACAGTGAGATTGCGCGTTTAGCCTGCACTAGCAAACAGTAGACAGCATATCGGGGAGCAACCACTGGTTTCTCTTCGTTTTTCTTCAGTCATCTGGCCGCACTGCAAAAATGCGGAAAGCGGAGTGAGTATGTCCCTTTTGGGCTACTGTATCAACATGGTGGTACAA
>OMMV01126171.1:3902-14128 GCA_900302635.1 Chatrabus melanurus
TTTTTTCCCCCCCCCCCCACACAAACACACACACTCAATGCTGAGAATGCACAATACTCTCCCAATTGACAATGACATATTCCACATATTTAATATATTGTCAAAATATTTTATCAAAAAAGGGACAGGACATGCTACTCCTCCCAAAACTTGGAAAAAAGTAATACAATCATATAATACTGTCAACGTCCAAAAAGTGAAAAAATACTGATATTAATTTTACGTCATATTTCCCACCCCTAATACCAACCATTCCCAAATTCCCAAACTTAAGAAAGTCAAGGCCCACTTTGAAATCTGAAAAACTTCAAAATTTTGACTGACACAAGATGAATATGCCATATATATATATATATATACATATATATGTATGTACACACACACAAACACATACAACTATTGAGTTGATGCCATGTGATTGGTTGATTAGCCATTTGTGTTAACAAGCAATTGAACAGGTGTACCTAATAAAGTGGCCGGCGAGTGTATATATTATGTTAAACTAAGTCAGATAAATGAAGAAACACGGATAATTTCAATCCAATGGCTTTGTTGAATTACTTCTGTTGACACTTTAAAAATAATCGAAAATCTTTTTGAGCAATTTTAAGCTACATTACAAAATTAAAAATCAAAGCCGTTTTTCATTCATTTAATATTAACCACCTTTGACGGACCCCCTGCAGTAATGTCACTGCCCACTAGTGGTCTGCAGCCCAAACTCTGGGAAGCATTGCACTATATCATTAAACAATACACAAATATATAGAATTCAATCAAAAGTACTCAGAGAGACAGTAATGCCACACCCATGATTCAAAGCATCAGGCATGTGGAGAAAATGTTACATGGACTTTTAAACAAGGTTCCTGAACTAATTTCTGTAAAATGAGCCCATTTTCCAATATATCATCATGGGGATGGAAATTTAACGCTGACCTCTGAACTTGATTGTTGACTGATCCTAACCAAAATTAAATCACTTCTTTCCATCCATAGCCCAATGTACCCGCCAAGGTTGATCAAAATCGGATTAGGCGTTCTTAAGATATCTCACGAACATTCATACAAAGTTACAAACAATTATAGAGAGACCAAGATGATCACAAGAGTGTACGCATCTGGTGGCATCGCTAAGAGGCTAATTTCATAGAAATGTTCATATATTTTATTGCTAATGAACATGAACATTTTCTCGATATGCCTGATACTTTGCAGTGCAGGTAGCTCCATGAGATAGGAGTTGGACTACCAATATATAGACTGGGGTTCACTCCCAGGTGTGGTCTTGGACAAAACACTTAATCTGCATTGTCCCAGTCCACTCAATGGTAAATGAATACAGGCCTTGGCTGGGGAAGTAACCCGCGATGGACCGGCATCCCGTTCAAGGGGAGTCAGACTCTCATCCGCTTCATGCTGCAGTATCCGGGAATAAGCACTGGCCCAATGGGCAACAGGGCCTGTATAGCAGTGTTTCCCAATCTTGGCCCTCGGGACCAAAAGTACTGCACATTTTCCATTTCTCCCTGCTCCACCTGCAGATAAAGAGCCAAATCAGGTGTGTTCCATTGATCAGCCAGCTGTTGATTGGCTGAAAACACCTGACTGAGCTGACCTGGTGTGAGCAAATCAGGGACAACCAACAATTTAGTTTTTAAGTTTTATTTTCAATTCAGATTTGTTGTAGTTTGATGAGTGATGATGAGGATGATGAGCAGTAATGCACATCACTGTGTGTACAAGCAATGTTTGTGCATTATGAACCACCTTTGGAAGGCGTATCTGAATAGTGCAGCATATGTTGTTTGTCTTTTGGCTGCTGCCATTTCTTCTGGGTCGCCACAGCGGATCCAGTACAGATCCGCATTGGGATTTGGCACAGGTTTTACACCAGATGCCCTTCCTGACGCAACTCCAGTTCTACATGGAGAAACGCACACAGCGCCTGGTCTTCCTAACCGGTCTCCCAGCCAAGTACTAATCAGGACCTACTCCGCTTCACTTCTGAGATCTGACAGGATCAGGTGTACACAGAGCAGATTGGCTGCACTGAATATTGCAGCCTATAAATAGTGGAAATCCGGCAGTGCTCGACTTTAGACCAAGTTTTTGTTGGTCTATGGCGCAACCGCTCTCTGCTACCTCACACTATCAATGCACCAACACTGCGCTTGACCACACCTTACACCCGGCAGCTTTGCGCTGCCTTAACTCTTGGGTGTAAATAATCCACCCAAGAGTTAAGGCTATTTCCACTGCAGCAACTCGCGGGCCACTTTAGGGGATCTGACACCTTTGCGCGTCTCCACTGCAGGGAGCGCCCCTGAAAGGTGATTTTCAGGGAATTTTCAGGGGGGCCAAATAAGTCCCTGTTACAGGGTAGATACTTCTGAGTGGCCCTGAGTGGTTATTAACTCACGTGGGAAAAGATGACAAGAACAAGCACCGAGCCTGACTAGTGAAATGAGAGCAAACCGAAAGCAGAGGGGACAGATGGACTAACGAGGAGGTACACGCATTGTTGGCTTTTCTTCTCAACAGACGAGGTCCAGCAAGGATTCGAGTCCTCGAGGAGGAATGAAAAAGATCTACGCTGTGGCCGAAACTGTCAAGGTCAATTACGGGGCCATTCTTGTAAACACTCGCCATGTCTGGGAAGTAGGTCAAGTTCCAGTGGTGGAAATGGACCTGTTGCCAACATATTTCACTTTGGACCAAACGGACCAACCAAGAATTTTCAGCCTCACCGTGCACACTGCATACCTAAAAACCCAAATTAATAGCATCGGATCGAGCATGTTAAATATGATACGTCAAAAAAAAAAGAAAAAAAAAAAAAAGGTGTTCTTGAATTCTTGAAGACAACTAACACCAAGGCCGCATTCAGTACCGTGTTACACTAACCACACCATTTAATTTTATAGACCTGGCAGACAGAAGCTGCACGTCAGCCCGCTGTCTGCTTTGGAGAAATCTGCTGTTTGCTAAAGCCTAATTTGTAAACTGACTATCTAACATATGTGTTGTCACATAAACTGTTTCACAGTTACGCTGAGTAACTCAGCTTGACGGAGACATGTGGGAAGATATCTTACAATATAACTCAAATCTGATTAAAGAAGAGATCTAATCAGCCATGACTTCATCTGTGGAGACAAGCAGGCAAAGAGAAAATCACCAAAGAGAATTCTGTATAATTATCAAAAAAATAAATACAAAAATCTCACAGCGGTACATTAAAATTCTAATTAAGGCACATTATCTTAATTGCTAAGGAGATGCAAATCAAAACAAGGTTAACGCTGCTCCCTTAACATGTGGTGGGAACCTCTTCGATATTCACCTAATCAGCTTGACTTGTTCGACATAAGAGGCTGTCATTTTGGAGCACTTCCCGCTCTTACAGGCGATCATCTGAGCTGAGAGCACGAGCGGCAGCGGCGCTGCAAGAATGATGCACAACAAATGTTTAATTGCTGCGCCGTCATTTCCTTTTATTGCATCAAAGCTGGCGACTGTCATCCGCTGTAGGGTGCACCTCCAAAATGTCAACGCTCAGAAATAAGTAAACGCCGGCACGTTTTAAGCTGGGTAACGCTACATTGTTGAGGTGATGAAAGGAGTTTAATAGATTAAGATGTAAAATTCCCAAAACCCCAAATGGTTCTTGAAATCATTCATCAAAAGAAAAAAAAAAAACTTGGAATGTAGTCACATTTTACATATGTTTATTTATCAATATTAGATTGTAATTTTTCATTATTTCACAAATGGTAAATGGACTGCATTTATATAGCACTTTTTCCATGTGAAGGAGATGCTCAAAGCGCTTTACAATGATGTCTCACATCCACCCATTCATTCACACACACACACACACACACACAAACACACACAGATGTCAGCATGCTGCCATGCAAGGTGCTCAACTGCACACCTGGAGCAACTTGGGGATTAAGGACCTTGCCCAAGGGCCCTTAATGATTTTCCAGTCAAACAGGGATTTGAACTGAGGATCCTCTGGTTTCAGCCCACTGCTTTAACCTCTTTAACCATCACCTCCCCCAATGATTTAGGTCAATTTTCTGCTTCTAACACCTTCAAATATTTATAAATACTCTAGTATATCAAATGTGGGACCATTTAACTTTTAAAAATACATTTTTTAAAAACATGATAAAACTACAGGATTTTTTTTAGGGCGTCTTCTAGAACTTATCTGAAACCTTAAATTTAATCAGCTTTTTACAATCATTTTATTGCAGAGTGATCATCAGTTAACTGTCTTTGTTTTGTCATGTACTGGACAGTAGACTTACAAAGAAATCTGTTATTGTTTTTGAAGGTGATAGTGTCTGTTTTGGCTGAAAATTAGGCTTGTAACTTGATAAGCGATTTGTTTCCTTCGTGGAAAAAGTACACATTTGATTTTTCTTTGAATGGGAGTGTTTGGACATTTTCTTTGAGGTTGTATGAATCAACTGACAACAAAGACAAATCAAATGCTGTGCTACAGCACAGTTAAGACAATTCCAATTTTGCTCAAACTTTTGCACAGTACTGTACCTCTGTTGAATTAACATTACCTTTGCAGAATGATACAGAAGGACAGTCTGAATGCTTTTATCGTCATTAGATCTTTGTGACATCATAAGGCAAGAATGCTCAAGAATTAAGTTAAACAAAATGCATATCAGGCAATGCTAAAGAAATTTAAGAGATTCAGATCCAGACTTCAGACTCAGATTATCACCACAATTGCTAAACTCTTCCTTAATCCACGTACCATTTCTCCACAAAGTGGCATTATAATCCATAAACATCTTTTTTGAGTGTGAGCATCTACAATCCATCAAAACAAACAGCAGTGATCTGTGAATATCTCCTCTGTGGGTGGATGTAACAACATAATTAATTGTGTATATATATATATATTTGCAATTTTCCCCCATTCTTTGTAAAACTGATGAAGTTACGCAGACAGTACGCAGGTCATGAATGAACAGGATTAAGATCCAGACTCTGACACAGCTACTGCAAGATATTCTGGTGTTTTTAAAACACATCTAAATTCATGCTAGGGTATGTTTGTTTCTCAGAAAAAAATCATCGCCCAAGTGACTGATCAACTGTAGACTGTGTGGAGTTTGTCTCTTAAGTGTGTCGTATTTTGTTGCATAGAATTTATCCTGTATCCTCACAAGTCTTCACGGGCCTCCAGCATAGAAGCATCGCCTCTCTGTGATGCTGGTACCACCACCCTGTACAATGTTATATTTACGATTTGTTCGTTACCCGAGATATTACAACCCTCACAACAAAGCGGGTCATTAATATTATATTAATCAGCTCACCTACTTTTTATAGAATAAGACTCTGATCAATATAAAGGCTGTGAGAGTGGAAGAATTTAGTCCAACAAGCTGTCTTCTCTGACATGTCCCTGCTTCAATTTTGCACGTGCACTGGCCCATGTCTACATCAATGTATAAAATCCCTCAGATTAACGACAGCATCTCTCTGATAGCAACTACTGTTAAATATGTTGGAAAAATTAAAGTCACCAATAATCTTTGGTTCCTAAGGAAGTGTTGAATCAAAGTCAAGATTAACCATTTAGAACCTTCAACTTGTGGACCGGGTACAAACACCAATGTCCATTTCTTTTACATCAACGAAAAGAGGCTATTGGCATGTTGTTTGGAAACCTGTAAAAATTGGTTAAATCAGTTCAGGAAACATCTCTTTAACTTCAGTTTGTAGTTGCAGAGTTAGCAGCATAAAAGCAGTAAAAATTTGGAAAAAGTTCAGCTCAGCATTTAGTAAAACAAAGTTTGCAAAATTGACAAAGGATAAATTGAAATAATATAAGAATCATGGAAATGATTAAAATGAGGAACTGTAAAACACTCAAAATATTTAAAATAAGTAAATGATTTGAACATTGAAAATCAAAAAACTTGATTAAAAATCCGAAAAAAAGTAATTTAAAATCCTTTGATTTGCTCAAAAATATGTTTCAGTCAAAATCTTAAAACTGGCTAAAAGTAATTCAATCTAAAATTGTGATTTAGTCAAAATATGTAAACATAGAAAACTGTCTTTAAATCAAGAAATTGGTTAAAAATGATCAAATGCTCCATTTGCTAAAACAACGAAGAACTGTGAAAATTTAGATTTCAGTCAAATCAGTTATCACATTCTTATAGTCTTGGTTTAAAGTTCTTGTACTCACGCAATCCTTTTTCAGATGAAATAACAGCTGATCTCAGATTAAGTCTTATTAATTCAAAAAACGTTTTTAAAGCATTAGTCGGATGCCCTGTTGGATCAGTGGAAAAGCCATTTTTTCCCCTCTCATTCAGCAGGAATTCCTTCTCACAAAGATCCCAAAAAGTGCTACATTCGCAGTTACAATTACTTCTATAACTTTATGAAAATAAGGTAGACGTAACCATCTTACCAATTTTTGACCAACTGTATTCAATCACCACATGAATATTTATGTGATACACTTTGTTACTACTGCCACCAGACAGCTCGGGCGTCTATTTCCTAAAATTTCTCCACTGACAGTAAAAGGTCAGCAAAACTGTTCACAGTCTCCAAGACGAGTTCCTCAAACTGCCGTCTCTGGCAGACAGCATCTCTTTCCTGTCTGAAGCCCTGAACCTTCAGAGTGGTCCTGTGACATTACAGCAAATGACTTTAATTTATTTAACATTTAATAAATAAATAAAAATCACTTAAATTCATAGAATACATATAGAAGTACACTGGGTATTAATCCTCAATCATTTTGATTAATTCATGGCTTCTTATTTACAAACAATTATTTTTATTTTTAATCATGTAATAATCAAACTTTATCCCCTTTCTTACTGTTGCTGTTTTTTTTCCTTTTACTCTCAAAAAGATTTATTTTAATTCCTGCTTCTATTTATTTCTCAGTGGCCTAATAAATAAGAAGCAGCACCCTGATGCTCTCTGATTGGCTGAGACCTAAATGGAATATCACTAATCTTCACTTTTCCATTTTCCAGATCCTACGACAGATTTATTAAGTTTATGGTTTAGGCCAAACAAACCGAAAGCTCTATTTTAGCCTCATTAGGCCAAAAAAAAAAAAAATCTTCCTCCAACTGACACCAGTCGCCCACATAATTTCTGAATTCTAGTTGTGATATAAGTTTAGCCACTCTACCATAAAGATGTGATCGGTGATGTACCTCTTAACAGATGTGGTGTAGAGTCTTGTAACGGCTTCACAGCTGCCATAAGTCTGTTGTTGATCTCCTTTAAGAAGGCAGCTTGCTCTGTGCAGAGTTACAGCTGTGCCTGACTTCAATCTCTAAACACTGATTTAATTCAACTCCAAGTGACATTCAATGGTTTGGAAATTTCCATGTATCATCATGGCTTGTATACTTTCAGTCATTGTTTTCTGTAGCTGCTCGGGGGGTTCTTTTATCTTCATTGTGTAGGCTTTGCCACAATTTGGACTACAACTGACTAAAACCTGTCAAATAAACACAGCTCTCCATTTTATTATTTGATTTGTAAAACCAAAAAGCTGTGTTTACTCCCGTGGTATTAAAGCATTCAGTTCTGTGCTAAATTTTAATGGATTTTGATCACATTTTAGAAATTTTCATTTTAAAATTGAAAATGTCTTTTTCTGTTGATCAGTTTGGAATTCGTCTGCGGTGCAGTAGGATATTGTAATCGCTCGTGTGTGTGTGTGTGTGTGTGTCTGTCTGTCTGTCTGTCTCTCCATGCACAAAATAACTTGGAAATGGATGACCAGATGTTCACCAAACTTGTTAGGAATATTCCTTGGGTGATTGTCTCAAGATCATTAACCATTACAGCAGATGTGTCAAAAATCAAGGTCAAGGTCGTTAAAAACATCATACTAGAATTTGAAAAATGTTTATTTGTTTCCCTACTCCTCCCAGGTCTTTTGGCAGATTCTCACCAAACTTCGTATGTGGATGAAGGGCGAACCTGGAATTCCCTTTAAAGTAATCGTTTTGGCAAAGGTCAAGGTCACTGGGGTAAAAGTTCAAAATTTTGGTTTGTCGGTTTCTTTGTTCCCCTATTCCTCCCAGGCTCCCAGCTCCTTTGGCAATTTCCACCAAATGTGATGTGTGGATGAAAGTCAACCCCAGAATTGCTCTTAAAGAGTCTGTTTTGACAAAGGTCAAGATCATTGCGGTCAAAGTTCAAAATTTTGATTTTCACTACGATTTGAACCAAACTTGGCAAACATATGGAGGTGGGATATGAAATTGCCCAACAAGGTCAAATTTGCCAAAGGTCAATCATTGGGTTAAAGTCATTGGGGTCAAAGGACAAAATTGAAGTTTTTCACTCTAACTTGCACCACACTTGGCACACATATGGAGGTGGGTTCCAGAATTAACCAGCAAGGTAAAATTTGGCAAAAATCAATCAATGGGGCCAAGATCATGGCTGTCTGTTTGTTGGCCTACTCCTCCCAGGTCCTTTTGCAGATTTCTACCAAACTTGGGATGTCATAGCTTGACCTCGAAATTGCCCTTAAAGAATTCATTTTGGCAAAGGTCAAGGAATTTAATTTTCAACCCAATTTTGACCAAATGTGGCACACACTTAGGTGGATTCCAGAATTGTTCTGGCAAGGTTAGCCACAGATCAATCATTTGGGTTAAGGTCAAGGTCGTAGGGGTCAAATGTCATGTTGCAATTGCCTTTTTTGTCTTCATTCCCACGGGTACTGTTACCTAGTAATTTAAAAGAAAACATTTTCTACAATATCTCTGTAACCAATAGGGCTAGAGAGGTGATCCAAAGCTTATACCCATTAGATAGGCATTTGTCATTACGTGGTAAGTGATGTCATGATGGCATCTCTAAAACATCATTAAGTAATGTTACTATAGTCCAAAAAAAAACAAAAAAAAACATTTCCTGGATATATATACAACCAATAGAGCTTTATTAACAATGTCTGGCTTATTGGTCTTCCTACCACCACTCCTACTATACCTTGAAATGACAATAACACTCTTACAGCGCTTACAAGACTATGTGAATTCACAGGGTAAGCATCGCCCCTCCAATAATGTCTGTTTAACAAAAAAAAACCTGAGCAAACTCACAAAATTATACCTCCAGGTCTACAATACTACTTGCTTGCATGTATTATACATTTGTGGGAGTAAATCTTTTGTGATGAAATACCTAAATTAACAAACTGGTCAACCTCAGTAAATGTAATTGACAAATATGATTTATTAAAAACTACAACAAAAATCCTCTTCCAGACATCGGACCAGAATTATTTTCCTTCATGCACATCTCCACGTGGTGTGCTAGCACTGTGTGAATTTTAAATCCATAACGCAGTAAAGAAGAGTTGCGCTTACAAGTTCAATATCATAAGATGCATCAATTAAACACGTAACTAATTATCGCTCCTTGAAGATGTCAGACTGGCATTATTTCATTCCAGGCAGACTGGAATGATTGCAACGAATGATTATTTTTGTAATTGATTATTCCATCAATTATTTTTTTGATTAATTGATAAATCTAACGATTTTTTTTAAAAGTAGTCTATTGGCTATTTTCGGATTAGTCGACTGTCCTTTGGTTAATTTACCAGTAAATCATAACCATAAATTCTACCAATAACTGTCAACCTGGCATTCAAATATTTTGTCATAAAAAGCAGTTATTTAAAAAAAAAAATTTAAATCCTAACATATAAAGGATATGAAGTACCAAAAATTAAAAAGGCATTCATGGAAAAAATATGGTAGAACAACTTACACACAGCTTTGCCTCTTCCTAAAGGCTGCTCTATGCTTCTACGGCGAAGCTACGCCGTAGCGACGCAGAGCCCTTTGACGCGCACCTCCCAAAATTCTAACCAACGCGTCGAGACGACGCAGAGCGCAAGGGCTGTGATTGGTCCACGACATGGCCAGCCTCTGGCCGGCATGAATCGGCGTGCTGTGTGTGTTCTGGTGTTTTATGAATGGTTGCAAATGACAAATGAAAATACCTGAAGTGCATTTATCCGTCCGTGTGTCGTAATTAATGTTTGCCCGTCCTCCGCCTCGATTCATTCAGTGGACGTACAGTCCACCTCCACACGTGTCTCTTTAATTGTTGCTGCCACATTTTCAATAAAAGCATTTGTTGTTCAATATTGATCATCTCCAACTGCAACACCG
>OMMV01126210.1:0-10017 GCA_900302635.1 Chatrabus melanurus
CTGTCCAGCAATTCTGAGCAGGCAGGGCGAAACAGCACCCAAACGTTAGCCAGCGTAGACAATCGCACCAGTAACTTAGACTAGCGAAGATCAACTTTTTCTAACCGTCTCCAACGTAGCCAAAGGTACGTTGGCAAACGCTGAGCAATTTTAAACATGTCATCAGTGTAGACCGGCGGAGGCCAGCGGACGCCGACATTTGCAAATACGTTCTTCTACGCGGGCCCAAATGTCTAGGTGAGATTACGCCTTAAATAACCGCTTGTTTGACACAAAGTCATCGCAGCAGAACCCAAGGATTCTTCAAAGAGACCTACTAACAAAGACATCCAGTCGTCGCATTGGGTCACTGACTAGCATCCAAGTCTCACAACCATACAGTTAGACCGGAAACACCAGGACCCTAAAGACTTGGACCCTCGTTCTCTTGCATAGGTATCGGCATCGCCAAACACCTCTGTCCAGGGACCTCATGACTCCCTAAGCTCTTCCCAGGCATCTCTCAATCTCAAAGACCAAGGACCCAGAGATGTGTACGTTACTGCCGAGATAAAGTTCGATGCTTTCACCGCATAGAGATACACGTCTGATGATCGAGTCCAGGAAATCAATGAAAACCTGGATCTTAGTCTTGATCCAAAACAATCGCAAACCCAGACACTGAGACTCCTCACTCAGCTTCTCGTATGTAAAATATGTCCAGATCCGATTGTATTGGTCGGTGACGCGTCAAGCATGTGCCATCCTCTTTATTGCCATCGTCTACATGATGCCTCTCATGCTGTGGAAAACATAACAGTGGAAAACACTGGTGAACTGCAAAACCCACATATTGTTTTTCTGGGACGCACGTAGACTGCAAAATGCATTATGGTAAGAGATGGGCGACTAAGTGAGAACTAGAGCTTGTGTAACTCCGCTGATATCGAAGCACGTCTACACCTACCATACTCTATGTCTGCTGCCTTTAATAGAAAAGGTTTGTAGAGCATTAACTCCACTAGCCGGTCGAAGAGCAATGAACAGAAGGAGAGATTGATGGAGTGAGGGAGGGAAGAAAACATGGCGCAGGAGAAGGAGTGCCAGCCACAGCTCCTCTGTTCCTGCACACATCAGCAGCAGGCGGTCGGGGATGCGCGGAAGCCACAGCAAGCCAATTACTAAACTCATTAAATAACCTGCTCGTCGACTTTGAACTGCAGCCCCCACCTTATCGTTTCTGGATTCTCCGTGGGTGTTGTGGACGTTCAGATAGGCGCTACTCTCACGCTTGGGCCTCTTCACATTCATTTGTTGTAATTAAAAGTGCAACGTAAAATAACAAGTGAAATTGTGTGGAAAAAAAGATGGGCAGCCGATGTTCCTCGCAACTTGGCTGGATGTGAAGTGAGGCAAAAGGCCACCAGAGGTAATGGTGTAAAAAAAAAAAGATAAGGGAGAGAAAATGACACATCCAAACCCAAATAAAAGAGGAGGTTAATTCGCCTAAAAGCCAGTGTTCACTACACCAATGCTGCATGACAGCGTTGCTTTTGGCCGCTGCAGCAAAGAGAATTATGGGTAATCAGCCGTCATAGAGGCTTTTTGATGGAAAGAACCCAACCCCAACCACACACACACACACACACGTCTGTGTACACACGTACACACTTTCAACCTTGCATTGTCGTGCTCCACGTGGGAAGATTGGTTGAACTGACCGCTGCGGTCAGGTGACAGGCTTAAACCACAAGAATATAACAGAGAAAATGGAGGAGCTCGCTGTTTACGCCAAGCACCAACAAACACACGTGAATTTCAGCACACAGGAAATCCATGGAAATGCGCTGATGGCACCAGCGTGCAGCGTTACTGTAGTCTACCCAGGCCCTTAGCAGCTGAGGGATGAATGAATGCTGAAAAGCTTGAGCTGCTCTTTTATATGCGCGTCGTTCACCCAAGAGAACGCCACTTCCTTGTGCCAACGCACTGCAAAAAGGAGAGTGCCCACATTGTTCTTCTTGGCACAAATTTCATGGGTATCCTCTTAAAATATTTTTTTTAGTAATCCCGCTAACAGACAAAGCAATAAACAAACCAATGATCCTGTAACCTCACTTAGTGGATATAATAAAGGCGCCACCCTGCAAAGCACAATTCCATCGCTTAAACTACTCTCACTCCTGGCTGAGTTTGGTGCCGTTTCGCACCATAACGAGACGAGATACAACTTGGCGCAACTCGACCGATTTCATTAAGCAGCTCTTGCCTGGACGTATTCGGCGCCGAGTCCTCCTGAGCAGGCACACCACTCTGCCAAAGCAGAGAAGGTGTCTTTTTCTTTTTTTTTCCAGAGCGTGATCGGACTCCCCATGCCTCAGTCGGGCCTCAGGATGGCCTGGTGCAATTCGGCGTAACTCCAGGCGAACACTCTGGGTGAACCCATTCTCAACTCCTGAAGTCTCGGGTTAACTGTTTCCATGCTCAGCCTGAAAACCGGACGCCAAGTTGTGCTGAGCATGCACCAGGCCGCCCTGAGCCGAGCCACGGCAGGAAGGAGCCTCATCAAGCTCCCGAAAATTTTGAACATGTTCAAAATGACGGAACAAGTTTAACCAACTTTCCCCTAATTTGGCCAAATAGCCCACCAATCCCCCTCGTCCAAACCATTCATGAGGCGTGCAGAGTCGCTACTCAGGAGAACTCGATGCCGACTTCGGCCAGGTTTGAGAGCAGCTTTACCATGTGAACAAAGCCTCACAGACACTACCAGGAGCAACAATCAATGCTCTGTGAGGAAACACAATGGACTTCATATTAAAGGGGAGGTGCATGGGAAAAGATCCCGAGTGCAGTTACGACGCTTTTCCACTGTGTGGTACCTGCTCGACTCGACTGTACCCGCCTTTGTTGGTTTTCCATTGGCCAAATCTGCTACCTAATACCTGGTCCTGTTTTTGGTATCAACTCCGTCGTAGTTCCTGATTGGTCAAAGAGAATCGTTACTATCACTGAGTCATCGTCGTGCGAGACAGGAGACAAAAGACGTCCTGAACAAACCCACTATTTTTAATATATTGTAACTCAAGTAGCGCTGTCTGCACTGTACTATAAGACAAAAGCTAAAACTATTTACCGATTAGTGTGTGTTGTGTTTAAGGTGACATGACGGCAGTTTCCTGCGGTGTCGCTAGAACGAGTTCGGGGAAGTCCATTCAATCGACAGTGGAAAAGGAAGCACCTCGTACCAAAAGCGAGTGCAGAGTTTAGTCGAGTCGAGCTGATACCATCCAGTGGAAAAGTGCCATTAGTCAGTGCTCCGGTGTCACAAAGCACCGCCGACTAAGGGCCCGTTTCCACCAAGCTTTTGTGTTTCCACCGGCGTATGCGTTTGAATCACTTCTATATTGAGCCACCTGAGTGTTTCCACCAAGCGGCCGCATCGACGTCGGCGTCAACTGACACGCCCGCACGGAATTATAATCTCGACGCGCGCGTTTTCTCGCCTATTTTTAAGCATCCACGTCACACGGAAGCCGAAAGTCCACCTGTGCTCAGCACGTGGATGAAAGTTTGTTGTGAAAATGAGTAATTCAGTCGACACAGGAAAGCTAACTGCAGCTGTACAAAAGCGACCAGCGCAGCGAACGTGATGTGAAAGGAAACCTGTGGGAAGGCAATAAAAGCGGACCCTCATTTCATCCTCCATCTCTTCCTCGTCTATTTCATGAAGCAGCACTATTGCAAGGATTTTCTGTTTTTCAGCCATGCTGCGCCAATTTTTATTTACGTTTGTGACATTTCAGGCTCACAAACGCATAATCTCGGTGTAAACATTCGGATGCAAAAAGAAACGCCAACGCAAAACGCAAAAGCTTGGTGGAAACGGGCCCCAACCTTGACCGAGTTCACCTGCTAGCTCACTGCCACACAGCCGCTCAAGTATTGACACAATGACATTCTGCGAGCGAGAAAATGAAAAGAGAGAAACGGGCACAGAGAAGGCAACAGAACCTACCTGAATGGTTTGTGTGATGTATGTGTGACGGAGCAAATGAGGCGATAACAGCCTGACAGTGGAGGTGTATGCATGGGCAAAACACAGGCAGTGGGAGAAAACTGCCGCATTTGAAACCGTGATGAACACGTGGTGAAAGCAGCCGCTGTGAGACACGAACGTGCACAATAAAGGATGCCATTCACAGCGCAGTCAATGCATTCTGCGAGGAGACTGTGAGCATTTATTCATTTCCCCATTCCCCAGCAAGACTCTCTGGATACACACAGATCCGCACGCTCACACCTGCAACACACACTGTAACCTACACATATACGGAGACAAACGCACACAATCCCCCGCTACCACCAGCACCGAGCCTCCCCCATTATCCCATGAGCCCTCTCTTCTCCGCCTAGCTCGACAAGAGCTTGGAAATAAAAACATCACAGCTCTGCCTCGCAGCACCTGTTCAATAACATTGACATTTCACATTCAGCACCCGCACACCGAGAGATTCCCTGCATTTACGCTCTTTAACACCCAGAAATGAAACACATGCACACACTATCAATCTCCTACTTTTCAAAGCCAGCAGTTTAATAATGCGCAGACTGCGGCGTGCACGTGTGTGCATTTCTGCACCGCAGCCCGCCAACAAGTGCATGCGTCAGAATATACATGTATAAAACTCCCTTAGAATGTGAATATGATCATGAATAAACCTGAAACGCAAGATGGGATGATACCAGATCATCTATAAAAGTAGGATTTCATCCAAAATACTCATCGCCTCCGAGGGTGTAAGAGGTTCTCTTCAATGATTACCAACAGCAAAAGAATCCACTAAACTTTAAGGTGCCGCTGATATGATAAAAACACGCCTCTTTTGGAGTCAATGCTGACGTTTGCAATCAGGTTTGAAAGCTGGTTAAAGTATTACAGAAGACAAGCTAATTGGCTAATCTGGTGGAAAAGTGCATCACTAAACACTAGCATCGCTCACTGCTCAGTCAATCGTTTAGCAACACAAGGTATGTATCCAAGCAGGTTGATAAGGAGACATCAGCTAGAAAGCTTGCAGGCTCTTTTGTTTTAATGACAGACCAGTGCCCTTACTTTTTAATGCAAATATAATTTAAAGTGAAATAATTTCATTGGCTGCGTGAGAGTAAGTTGTCCGTTTACACAGAAACGGAACCCTGGCTGCAAAGGCAGGGGGCGCCATCATAAAAACAATAAACATTATAACTACTTTTTCCCCCTTTTGATTAGTTTCTCAAAGAGCACAAGATTATGCATACATACATTTATCTGTCAAACACGGCTCCCTCTTGAATTCTACCTCTCTTTTGCAGTGAAATAAAACTCCATGTAGTCTGGCGAGCATTCCCCCACCGCTACGCAGAGTGCCGGTGCACTGTGGCCTTATTCTTGGTCACAATGTCTGCACAAAAGATGCGTTGCGTGGGCGTAACGGCTGTGGAATGTCTTGATTGTCATTTTTGCATCCATGATAACAGGTTACAGCATGCACACTGCATGCATGAGATGCATGGCTGCAGGAAATCATGTCGAGCTTTGGCGTGGAGCCTAGTTTCCATGCGGGAGGTAAGAAGTTGTCAGCAAAAACGGTGAAAAGATTTCAAAGTAGTCATAATGACATCAAACCAGCAACATTAAATAACTAAGACCTTTTAAGGCGTTTTGACACCTGAAAGTCCGGAACAAGGTCTGATCCAAGGTTCATGTTTGTATACGTTTGGTCCGGTTGGTTTGGTTTCACATTGCAATGTTTCGCTCGGACTAAAGAACTTTTCATGATGTACTTACGTCCTGACGTCATCATCTGTGTAGGCTGTGTCTCCCCATAATTGACATCGATCGGCTTGTAGACGTGTGCGTCTGACATCGGCTTGTTGTCAATTTGGTGTATAGTTCAGTTTGAACACAAAAAATGAATAGATTCCTTTCGTTGTAATTACACTATTATTGTTATGGTATTGTTACCAGCAGCAGACGAGGACACTTGCTGTCAAAAGTTAAATATTTTCAACTTGTGCCGCCTGCTGCAGGCAGTAAAAGTTGAAATTTTTTTTTTGCAAGGTTTACAAGGACAAAACGGATGTTTTATCTTTAATGAGGAGATAAAACAGACAGAAGCGCAGTGTCTCACTCGGTTTTAATGAGGTAAATTAAATTATTGTCCGTTTCTTTTCTTCTTCTACTGCTTAATGGGTGACGATAACCTGCCTCAACTTCCTGTAACTGGCCCGAAAGTCTACACTATCCAAAAAGAGTTTTCACACTACAAACGCACTGGACCATAGTTTACTTTGATCCGGGCCGAGACCACCACCTTTGGTCTGACCAAATTTTGGTCCTTTAGTACAGATCGTGGTCTGAGGCAGCTTTCATACGTGTATACGAACATACGTGTATGTTCCCCTTCCATAGCATTCAGGGAAAGCAAATTAACTTGCCAGGCTGGCAAAGTCATAGCAGAAACCATTTGGACTATAATTCAGGGGTGTGCCATGAAGGGCCAAGATAGCGCAGGTTTTCCTGGCTACAGATCACCTCAGCCGGCGATTTCACAGATGATCGGGACTTTAAGTTGAGGGGAGGAGCTCATCAGTAAAACTACTTGCTCAGGCGATCCGTTGCAAAGAAAACCTGCACCATCTTGACCCTTCACAGCACACCGTTGCCCACCCCTGATATAATTATAATATGTTGATAAGTTAACGGAACATTTGGCGAAGGTCAGCCGTTGTCTGTGTGTTCTCTCTCTCTCTCCCTCTGAACGAGGCTAAACAAAAGCTGAGCATCGCCACTGCAGAAATGCTTACAGTATAAACACAAGCAGATGAGCCGCAACAGTTCAGCAATACAGCCGTCGTGCATTCGCAACACATCTGGTGTGCAACTGCCAAAACGTAAAAACACAAACACCACTAAGAGAAGCAAACGCTATTTCCACTGCCTCTGTGATGAAATTTTCCACAGGATTTGGGGTTCGCGGTGACTCACAGACCATTAACTGAATCTTTTTGTTTGTTTTATTTCCTCTTAGACATACCATAAACACACAGTATTTGAAACCTGAGGGTACAATGTGCAGCAGGCCACCTTGTGACAGAGCTCGGTGGTGTCGCCAGGAGCAGCCTAACCTGGGTGACTGAGTAGGGACATCTGTCTGACAGCATTAGATCCATCAGAGCCGTAGCCGCAGATTAAATGGTAGGAAATCTGCAGATTAGATTTGTGTATGAATAACTCGCCGTTTTGCAATCCTTTCAATAACAGATTTTTAGAGTGACAGGCAATGCAGCCGTCAAGGGTGGTCACACAGGGATTCATCTGTCTGGTTTTTTTTTTTAAAACCAGCAAAATCACTCTATAGCCTTTCTCAATTATAATCTGTTCATCTCAACCTAGTGTATACATCTAAATAGGACAAGGTGTATACGATAGAAAACACCCCCTGAAACAAAGTGTCTACCCAGCCTCTGCAATGACAGCCACAACAACACAACCAAAATAAGTCCAGTAGGCCAAGAAAAGTCAAGTCTCGTATTAAGGGAGGTGAACCACATGGGAGCTACATGACATAGACCGATCACCATGGGCTGATATGGAAGAAGATGAAATCAAATTGCTGCTTTAGCTCCCTAGTCTCCAATGCCCGCGCGCATCCAAAAATGGACTCAAACACGCGCTGAAACTCAGTCGGCCCCCAATCAGACTTTGACACAACAATCCAAAAATCCCCTGGTGAAACCTCAATCCCCTTTGACCACCACAGCCCTTCGGAAGCTGGCTCACATCAAAAACAAGCGCTTCCCCTTCATGCCTTACTCCGCCTTTCAGTCTCACTGTGTCTGGCTGGCCACCACATGCTTTTAAGAAACCCCAGCAGGCGCATGCTAACCACTTCAAACACCTCCGCAGCCCAACTTGAAGAAACCAAAGATAGCCTGTTCTACATCGCCACTATTTTTTTCCATACTCAAAGAGGCGGGTGTTAAATGTGTTGGGACGTGAGAAATGATTCCAAAGATGGGCTTCCAACAGCGATACAATATACAGAAGAAAAAAAAAAAAACTTAGCATATAAACTAAGGGTCGGGGGGGGACAGTTCAAACCACTTCATGTGAGAAAACACAACGCCGTGAAACATGAGGCAAAATCTTCACAACGAGGCAGTTTGGCAGCCGTATTTGATAACCAGCGGGAATCGGATTTGCTCATCCAAAATGGCAGCACTGGTCATCAAGGCTGACCTTGATCATCCGCCCAGCTAAAAGAAAGCAATCATCTGGTGATTAGTGTGCGTCACGAGGCAGCTCCATTAACCTTTGAGAAACAAGATTGTTCAGGCTACAGTGTCTTGGTAAGCAAATTAACTTGCCAGGCTGGCAGATTCATCCACAAACTGAAAGCTATTCACGACTACCACGCTACTAAATATGGAGAGCAGAGCAAAGCGAGGCATCGGCAAAGCAGATTTGGATCATTTTCCCAACATTCTGGCAGTACAAAGAGTTAAGATTTTTTTTTAAACATTATTTCTGCCGTCCCAATATATTGGCCACAGCCTGCTAATGGTATTATTATCATACATACACTGTCTGGACCTGGAGCTTGCCAAGATCAAAATAGCAAAATGTGGATCGATTTATTCCTTTGCTGCCGTTAAGCTACGACGACACATTCTGGGTGCAGTCGGTGTGTTGTTGAACTGGCTGTGAATGAACTGGGTTCTTGGCTGTTTACAGAGTGCAGCATCCAGACACGGGGTTAGGCAAATAGACCTGAGCCACATGAGAAGTCAGCAGAGCGGGCCGGGGTCGCTGAGCCTGCTCAGCTCACCTTAATGCCAACCACCCTCACCACCGTTACACACAGAGCAACAAATTAGGGCTGAAAATTATGTAACTGCCAAGGAGATGAATATAGATGGTTTTGCTGCATGAAACGGTAGCACCGTGTTTCAAAAATAAACGCGACTTATAGACCGATGTGACTGCGTGACGCATTTTTTTCACAGATTCGACTAATACTCTGGTATGACATATAGTCTGGAAAATATGGTAATATAAATCTTGGTAGGAATCCAGACAGGGGCCACTGTTGCATGCATGCATGCATGCATGCGTGGCAGCACCCTGACGCCATGTTTACACGGACAACAATATTCTGACATTAACCTGATTAAGACAGTACTCCGAGTAAGACGCTGCCTTGTAAACACCACTTTCTGATTACCTTAAGTCGAATCAGGTCATACTCGCAGTAAGCGATAATCTAATTAAGACGTGGCGTATTCCGATCTTAGTCAGATTATTGCAGGGCATTATGTACATGTACACCTTAATCGCACTATGATGTCCTATTGGAGTTTTCACTGCACGTACAGCCAGGGGACGTAATGTAGCCACGAGTCATTAATCAGACGTTACTCTGTTACATATAAACGGGAATATGAACAGAATATTCTATAAACAACTCATGTAAACACTAAAATAAACATGCTGCCTTATTTAGAATGAGGTCAACAGTCAGATTATTGTTGTCCATTAGGGCTGCAACTAATGACTATTTCAATATTTGACTAGTCATCGACTACTTTAACGACTAGTCATTATGAACTGCACAAAAAAAAAAAACAATGGCTTCGTATATTTTGTATATTTAATATATTTTGTTTTTAGCATTTTCTTTCCATTAAAAAGACAAAACACAACAAAATTAGAAGACATAACATTTATTGCTTCCAAGTGCATTTTCTGCACTTGGAAGCAGAACTATAAGCAGCACTATATGAACCCAGTCAATATAGTTTTAGTAGATTGAGCGCCAATCCACTCCCGTCCAGATGGTGGCGGTAATGCAGCTGTCGGTCTGCCAACCGCCAAAAAACTTCACAGACGAAGAAGAGTTGCGGCTAATTAGCTCGCTAACACTTTAGTCTGAGACTCAGAAATACTGCAAAATAATAATAATAATAACGCGACTAAACGAGGCGAAATAACGT
>OMMV01126256.1:6272-16808 GCA_900302635.1 Chatrabus melanurus
GGCTTGGTGGAGAAAAAAAAAAAAAAAAAGCCTCGTTGATGGCAGAGATTAGAGAGGGATGACTACACTGGTTCGAGCAGACAGAAAGACGACAGTAACTCAAATAACCACTTGTTATAGCAAAGGTAGCAGAAGAGCATCTCTGAATGCACAACACATTCAACCTTGAAGCAGATCGGCTACAGCAGCCCAAGAACACACCAGGTACCACTTCTGTCAGCTACGAACAAGAAACTGAGGCGACACTGGGCATGGCCTCACCAAAACTGGACAATGGAAGACTGGAAAAACACTGCCTGGTCTGCTGCATCATTCAGATGGTCAGGCCAGACTCTGGCATACACAACATTACAGCATGGCTCCATCCTGCCTTGCTTCAACATTTCAGGCAGATGGTGGTAATGTGATACCATCATGTCAACATGGAACAAAATCTCTGAGAAATGTTTACAGCACCTTGTTCAGTTTATGCCACCAAGAATTAAAGCAGTTAAAGTCGTTTTAAAGGAAAAAGGGGGTCCAATCCAGTATGAGCAAGTGTACAGTACAGCGTACAGTATATACTCCAGATATGGAAATAAAACTTCAAACTGGTAAAATACATGTGCAATGCTGACATAAGCATTGATAATTGGCATTAATAACAGATTTGCAAGAAGAATTTGTCCTTCGCCCAGAAAACTCGATCCCTTCATCCAGACCCGTAACAGTTCAGAATTAGTAACATGCATCATCTTTGGAAAGCTGATGGCACAGTCTGCTTTCATTGGAGTGAAACATTATGGGATGTCAAGGCCCTAAATGCACTTGGAAAGTTCCTGCTGTAATTTGAGAGAAGATGAACAACCATTGCTCCGAACAAACACATTATGTCAAGCCAGGAAGTATATTCCCGGTTTACCTTTTCTTTAAGTCACTTTCTGTAGCCAACATTTCCCACTAACATCTGGTTGAGCTATGTAGAAATATAACACAGAGACATCTTATTGTGAACATTAGCCAAACCCCAGAAATTAGCAAAAACTTTTTGTGCTTGAATAATTCCTTCCTGGCATTGGTAATTAATGGACACTAATTAAAAAAGAAAAAACAATTCTTCCTAAAAATAAAAAAATCATTTTGAGCCACAGCTGGTCAGTAAAGAGTAAATGAGATTTGAAACAACGCAGCATCAAAAATACATGAGCAAACGAGACATGGATTTAGGAATAAACATGATGCCATAATCTAGTTAAATTCAGGGAATGAATTCATTTGTCACCACTTCTACACTTACACAGTTGTTATTGTGGGAGCTTCTCCCTAACTGACCGACTACAATAACTTCAAGATAAGTTTGAGGAAACTTAAACTTAATTTGTGCACACAAAGTGATTTGAAATAAAAATGAATCATGTGCATTAATGACTAATTTGAGGAGGGGAAATCAGAAATTACAATATCAATATAAAAGAAATGATTAAAGAAATGACCTAATACCTGCTAGGCTCTGAGGAGTTAGCTTATGTACTGAGAATTACATTTTTGATGAGGTTTAATTTAAAGCCACTTGAAAGTTGAGGATGGTTTAGGATTTAGATTTATGCTGCTGATGTGCAACTTAGAATACCGTGAATTTATGGAGCCGTTGGGATTTGGGAGTGCTGTCACTCCCTTTAACAAACCAAAGTGTGTACACCGACCGTTACTGAGAACGTGGAAACCAGTCAGGCAGGCATCCTCAACAATATTTAATATGAACCCGTGTGTATGCTTTGATGATCTTTTGTCGCCCCCTACTGTCCGCTCGTGCTCACTGTGTGCGTGTTGATGTGTGGTGTTTTTTCCTCCACACAGTAGTTGGGTTTGTCGGAGGCAGTGAAGCCCGGCAGACACACACACTGGTATGAACCCACTGTGTTGATACAGTTGGCATTTTTACACAGTGACATCCGACTGTTGAGCTCCGAGCACTCATTCACGTCTGTGGACGGACAGACAAGTATTTAGAGAATATAGACTACACACTGTGCAATTTTTGGCTTTTGCTTTGGCATATATGTGGCATATATAACTGCTGTCTTACCAATGCAGGCCATGCGGGACAGATCTAAGGTGTAGCCATCAAAGCAGTCGCAGGTGTAGCCCTCCTGAACCCGGACACACCGCCCGTTCTCACAGCCATTCAGTATCCCGCACTCCTCTGCTTGCAAACCCTCAAACGCTTTGTATTGATCTGTAAAAGCACAACAAAGCTGGTCATTCTGGAATACACAAGTTCAATGCCGATGACAGTGCAGTTTATGATTAAAACACCATATTGGTTTTCTTGAGCTGTTCCATGCAAAAGGATTCCCAAAATGTGCTGGAGAGTATGCCGTGTTTTAAGCCACACTATTCTAAAATCCACTGGTGTGAGGCTACAACAAGCAGAGATTCAAGCATGGATCGTCTGTGTCTTTTGGGGAGGAGCTGCGTATTCACCAGCTGGCACTGGCCCCAGCTGAAATCTGAGTGGCCCCAGAAGTGCCAGTGTCCTCTCAAAATACCACTAAATTCTTCATTCATTTATTCATTTTCGGAACCCACTTATTCCAATGAAGGGTCACGTGGGTGCTGGAGCCTATCCCAGCTTTCAGTGGGCGAGAGGGGGGGGCACACCCTGGATAGGCCGCCAGTCTATCCCAGGGCCGACAAACACATTCACACTCTCACTCACACCTACGGTCAATTTAGAGTCACCAGTTCACCTAAGCTGCATGTCTTTGGATGTGGGAGGAAGCCGGAGCACCCGGAGGGAACCCACGCAAACACGGGGAGAACATGCAAACTCCACACGCAAAGGACCAGTACAGAAGTGAACCTGGGGCCTTCTAGCTGTGAGGCAGCAGTGCTAACCACTAAGCCACCGTGCCGCCTTCACAAAATTCTTATGCATTGGAAATGTACTGTGTGATTCCCACTCGGGAGCAGAAGGTGGCGATAATGCACCATTAAGCTGGACGTTAACCACAGGAAAACAAGAAGAAGAAGAAGGAGAAGAATGAATGAATTTGTGAGGCATTTTAGCTCCAGCCACAAAAACCCCAGTAAAAAATGATTTGTAAATGTATACAAAGTGTTTGAACAGGGAACAATTTGCAAAATATATTCAATTTTGTATCAGAGTCTGTAGACTCTATAAGTAGGGATGGCCCGGATGTTACATAGATGTAATACATTACAAAAACGGTACACTTTCAAGACTTCTAACCTTCACCATTGTGTTCTACGAGTGATTTTACATCTATACTACTGCAGCAAACCGTCGTCTACATACGGAACCGCAGGGAGCCAGAAATTGCATTTTCTCCATCTTCTTTTTTCTTAGTCAGCGGGAATAACTCGACACCACAACTACTTTATGGCGTTACGTTTTCTATCAATCTGTTCCATTCCATATGAGGAAGTGCAGTGACATCTTAGTTTCATCTTAGTCTAGCCTCAAATATTTTCAAGTACAGCTAAGAAAAGTACATTTATATACTTGCTATACATGCTGTGCATATGACGCTGTGTCACATATTCCCTGACTTACACGTGGTAGTTGATACACATCGACTTTAGTCTCTTTCTGTGATTAAATCACAACAAAAATAAACACAAACAAGTATAAAAACAATTAAAAATAAACTGAAGAATGAAGTAGGGATGGCAGTGCCAAAAAGTACACAAACAAGATAGTACGGGACGATCCTAATGCAAGGGTCGTCCCTACGTCTTTACACTTTTCAGACAAACTTTACTGCACAAAGATTACGCTTACAACTCTCAATCCATGAAAGAGCAGATCAGAGTGACTCTAACAGCTACACATGGAATTGTATGCATACTACCAGATATTCCTTTACCACAACAATATACATTAACTGTTAACCAAGCAATCTATGAATTAGGGACGGCCTTTTCAATTTAATTCCAAGATGCTACAGGAGGCTCCTAATCAAACCCTCATGTACGAGAACTTTTAATCTGTTAGGTATGCATTACGTGAGCTAATGATATCCAATAGTCTAGTAAGTGTAAAGACGTAGGGACAACCCTTGCACTTTGCCAGTTAATTAGGAGTATCCAGTACTATCTTGTTTGTGTACTTTTTGGCACTGCCGTCCCTACTTCATTCTTCAATTTAATGAATTGTTTTTAATACTCGTCTTTCCTCAAATCTGAAACTGTAGCCAACAGCAAAGGAATGACTGGTGAAATGTGTATACATTTCACCAGTCATTCCTTACTGAACAGGGAATTGTGCATGGATGTTGGACATATACTTGGCCCCTCTGTGTAAAATGTGGCCCCTTAAAATTCTAGATGCGCCACTGCTAAAACGGATTAAAACATGTTTGTCGAACATTCCGCAGCTGAATGGAAAATGGCAGGATGAGACCCCTGACCTGACCTGCTCAACATCTTTGCAGTCAGTCCAGACTGTGAGATTGACAGGTGGGATGGAGCAGCTTTGGCAGTAATGTTGGCGATGTTTCTGACTGGAAGCACAGTCGGACAACAAACCTCTCAATATACCAGCTGATGTATGTTCTAACCCTCACTCATGGGCATCAAGTTTGGGTAGTAACTGAAACAGCATTGTTGTGAAAATCATGTCACGAACCAGATGCAGCACTCCCTCCTTTGAGGCAAATGCTTGTTATCATCTTGAGAAACAATGCTTACCAGACATAAGTGATCGTATCAACAGAGCTCCAAACGATGAGGAAAACAGGTGCTGTTAGATGGAAATGGCGAGCGCACTGATGTTCTCTTCCTATCATTTTATTTTTCCAGTCACAAGATGGCAGCAAAGTGCTGTAACCTCCATCAGCGTTTGTCATCAGAGATTCTAAACCTGTTCCGTGTCTGTCATCTTTATAATATGGTGCCAATGTCAAACCCTCTGCAGCTCACCGTCTATTTGCTTCACCTCTCAATAGAAATAGTTTAGACTCATCCAATCTATGTGCGCCATCATATGAATGACAGACTCGTGTTTTGTTGTGTGTAAAATTACTGGCCTCAGTCTTTCATCAGTACAGTACACATATATATATTTGCCTTGGTGACATCACCTTCATAGCCTCTGTTCTTCACACAGACCTGCTACCGTGTTATAAAAGGCTCACAGATCTACAGTCCTGACCGTGTCATCAAAGCTCAATGGTTTCAACATCAAACACTCACGTTCCTCGCTGTGGTACGGAGGCAGAAGAGCCTGCTGCTCGCTCGACTCTGAATAGTCCGGGATGACTTCATATTCATGGACAGGGCCAGCTACAAGGGCGTCATGGCCGTACGGCCGCCGCCCACCATCTATCGGCAGGTTACACATGGACGCATAATCCTCTAAGAGAGAGAGGCAAAATATACAATTAATTTAAACAAAGGCCCCACAAAAGACGAATTCATTTACAGACTCAGCTGTTGTGTCTGTAGGATGGTTCTTTTTAGTGTTTGTGTGGATGCATTGTTTTCTTCTTTTTATGATGTATTTTGAAACTTTATAAAGATTTGAAAAAAAAAAAAAGTGTTTAATCAGGTACCTTTGCTTATGTTTTTAGATTTTGTCTTTTTACACAGTATCTTAAATGAACAAATTAAGGAACAAATTTAAAGCTGACATTCTGTGGTTGCAAGTGGTTGACATCATGCTTCATAGTAACAATATAAAACAACAACAACAACAATAATAATAATTTTTTGGACTCCAGAGGGTTAACAGGTTTACTGCAGTACAGTCATAAGCTACATTATTATTTACATCAGTGTTATCCAAACTGTACAAAAATATAAAAATAAAGGACAGGCTTATAGTTCAGTAGCGGCGCTGCATTTGAAGTTGGAACAGTGGTTTGATTCTAATATCCTCATTACTCTTGAGTACCTCTTCCTAAAGTTTTTCATTCTATTTACGTAGGTAGTGACGCAGCCAGAGTTGGACGCCCTTGTGGTCACCTTTGTCTCTGTGTAACTCTGTCTGTATTTTAGCAAGATATCTTAAGAACACCGAACCCAATTTTGATCAAACTTGGCAGGCACATTCGGCCTATGGATGGGAAGAGGCGAAACCTCTTTGTGCTGTCTATGACATACCTACTGTCCACTGGCAGTGAGACAGACTCGTGAAGGACATTTGCTCAAAACATTATGTATTTTCCGCAGATCAGAACATCAAGTGAAAATAGCCGAAGGCCCTCACAGTCATTAGGTGCATACAGTGGAATTCCCAATGTTAGCAAATGTTACGTTAGTGTAAACATGGGTGCCAGAGCCCAGCACTTAGTGCGAACACAATCGTCTCATAATTTACAACAACTCTACAATGTACATACATAGGTTACTGTCCTCTGGATACACAGTTATCAAGAATTTCTTTACGTTCTGTAATAGTGCTGTGTCACAGGAAAGACACAAAGCACTGAAGATGAGTGTTTGACAAAAGTTTATTTTGTACAACATAAATCATTTTCTATATCTGCATTGTTAAGAGTGTGGAACTACGAGAATGTGAGAATCATTATGTTGCAGGTTCAAATCCTGGTGGAAGAATACACAATTTGGTTTCTTATTGCAAGATTCAGTTTTACGTTTTTAACAGCATCTGTATGCTTTAGATGCGGAAAAAGATCAACAAAAAGTAGAGTCTTGTATTATTGTTATGGTTCAATGTCATTGTTCCTGTGACACAGTGATATATTTTTAGAGAAAACTGAAAATGTGACAAGTCTATATCCAGATGCAGGTAAGTTATGTACGTATGTGGGTTATGAGGCGTTCGTGTGTCACCACAGCTACGTGCCAAACACTGGCAGCCACATTCACATAATGTTCTTCAGTGGCAGTCATGTGCACGTAACATTCTGAGGAAATGTCCTTCGTGAGACCGATTGTTCTGGCGTTACGTTACTCCTGAGCCTCCTCCCTTCAGAGAGGAGGCGCAGTGAGCAGCAACTCCTTTCCATTTAAAGCAACAGGCACAGAAACAAGCCATTTCTTAGAGACCTAAAACTGTTTAACGGTAGAAAAAAATGACATACCTATCTGGAGATTTGACTCCCGAGCGAGAACAAGAAGAAAATTGTGACAAAGGATGTTATGGGCATATTTTCAGTTTTGGGGTCTGTTGACAATTAACACTTTCCAGACACATATAATATCATCTATCAGTTTAGTCATGCAATCATTAGGGTAGTTTTATAGACTGATTTGCTGAAGCAGGAGGAGAAAGCAGAATAGTAATATTCCAAATATTGACAACGTTATGGTTGTTTAAAGGTCCAAAATGTACACATTTCTGTGTCTCATTCATGAAAAATTAACTTTGATTCAAAAGAAATTTTTTCCATGGTTTAATAAAACCATTCTAGTTTGATACATTTGTTGTAAGAACACTATTCCTGTGCAGATCGAAGACTATGGTTTATTGCTTTTGGTGAAACATACATTTTATGTCAATTAAAATGTCCTTTCCATCACTGACTTCCTCTCACAAAAACAATAAGAAACACTGAATATTCATAATAAATTGCACATGTCCATAAATTTGAACATGTTTCAACATTGTTAACAAGAGTTGGTTAATTAATCATTCCCAGAAAATACCCCAAAATAGCGTGTAAAATGAGTGCCATCATTTTCCATCAAAAATTGTCCTTTCCCTCAATTCATGGATTCTGGTAATTTTGCAAGAAAACCTGAAGAGATGCTCAAAATACATATCATTTCTCTGCCCTGGGTGGTATAGCAATAGACTCATTTCAGTTTCCTTCATTTATTTCCCATTTTCTGTATTGAAATGCTATGTCAAGAAAATGTCCTACATTGTCAATGTAAATGTCATACCTTCAAGGTATTGCCTTGATTCTTTTTTTCCTGGAATACCTATCATCTCAACATTCAATCTGTGGTGGTTTCATTTGATAAGAAGGAACTTTCTTTTTTGACCCTGTGAGACAAAATGGACCCCAAAACTGAAAATGTACAAGTTAATCAGTTTTGTTTGGTTTTTAACTGAATCTTTGTTTCCTTGTGGACTGGTAACAAATATTCCACAGCTTGCTATATGGAGATTATTAGAGTTTGAGCTTGTACGGTGCACTCGGAGGAGTGCATGTCGCCTCCGATCTCCAAAATGCCCCATATTTCACACTTTAAGAGGCCTTTTATCATTTCCAGACCAAAGTGTAATAGTATGTATTCCTGGGGAAATCCAGTATCTTTGCCAAATTTGGTTGAAATTGGTTGAAGCAGCTAAAAACAAACTAATCAAAAGCAATCCTTGGTGGAGCTAACAAATAGTGTGTCTGTTATGAAAATCACTACGGTAGTTTTGCGACAGTGTGGGACAAAGATTATTTTTAATCCAAACTCTGTTGCGTATAATTAAAATCAAGAAGATTTAAATGGCAAATATAACACTTTATATTTAACCTCATTCATTCTTTAAAAAAGGCTCTCAGAGAGATCAAATCTTTATGTGCGGTGAAGCAGTGCATTCAGATAAACACACTGTGTCAGGAAATTACTGTAACCTTTCATCTTTGCAGCAAATCCGCTCGCTGTTATTACTTGTTTTGTTTCACATTCATCTCAGGACTGTTCTTACAATTAAAATTTAATGAATCATTCACAATGTGCTTGTGACAACAGAGTAATGAGAGTCACGGAACCTCAACCAAGTCAGAACCTGCCCTGTGCAGTGCTGCTGGAAATGATTTGTACTTGGCAGCCAGTTTGCATGCGTAATGTCCTTTGTGTCTGTGCTGGCAAACACTGCTTGTCAAATACAACAGTGCATCTGAGCGCGCACCAGCAGCATGTGTAGTAAGTAGCTGTGTAGAGTGTACCGGTGTTTCTGGCTGGACACAGGGCACAATCCATGCCCCAGGCCTCTCCGTACAGACAGCAGCACTCGGTGTAAGTGGTCTTCCTGTTGGGACCCAGCAGCTGTGTGCAGGTCTTGGTTTCTGTCACCGTCTGCCAGCAGACTCCCTGGTAGTCTACGTGCTCTCCCTCATGGTGCTCTGCATACACACACACACACACACACACTCAGCATTACAGGCTCTATATTGATGCTCTATGGCACATGGTCTAAAGTGTATTGCACAAATGCATCTGGGGCATGTCCAACTCCACTTTGCTATTAACTATTCACTATTAATCTATTAACTATTTGCTTGACTATTAACAGACTTTAAGGTTCTATTGTTAACATATAAAATCCTAAATGGCCTAGTGCCTTCTTATCTGGTCGATCTTAGAAAACCTTATGTACCGGCTCGTGTTCTGCATTATCAGAATGCAGGATTACTGTGTTCCAAAAGTAGAGAAGAAGTCAGTGAGTCGCCAGAGCTTTTTCTTATAGTGCACCTTTTCTGTGGAATAGTCCGTCTGCTGAGATAAGACAGTCCGATTCTGTGGAGTTATTTAAATCCAAACTAAAGACTTATCTGTTCTCTCTACCTTATTAGCTTATACTTAGCTGTATCATTGTCCTCCCTCTCACTTCTATTAGTCACATCACTCATGGGGAAGGATTCAGTTTCCTCTACCTCCATTTAACATGTTGACGGTGATTTGTCTTTCTCGTTATTATTAATTACTGTTCTGTTCTCTGTCCAAGTTCCTTCTTGGTGGCTGGACTGATGCTTATCCTGGAGCGGTGAAGGAGCAGGTGCCATGCTCCGCAAGTGCCATGTATGGAAGTCCATCACCCAGATGTCCCAAAGACTGATGGTTATGATCCTGTTAATGCACACTGGAGCCTTCAAATAACCGGAAAAGACCGTCATAGGATGACTACTGTATTGGATGGTTCGCAATGTGGGACGGATCAGACTTATTGATATATGGAATGTTCCGCTGCTGTGGTCAAACCGAATAAAACTCTGTGGATCTAATTTGGGCACTTAATGACCATCTGTACTGAAAGAATTTAGGATTCAAATACAGTGCATCCGGAAAGTATTCACACCCTTGGGCTTTTACACAATTTAATAGCTTTATGTCATTAAGAACACAAAAAATAATTCAGGCTTCTCTATATAAAAAATTCTAAAATTATCCTCTTTAAACTCAAACTGAAAACAAATCTCTACATCTTGATATAAATTAAATAAAAATATCTAAGCCAAAATGATGGGTTGCATAAGTATTCACACCCTTTAGTATAACAAGTAAATCATCATAGTACATGCTGTTGTGTCATTCTGTAAAAATTTCAGGTTTTTTTTTTTTTCACCATGCATTTTTCTAAAGGACACCAAGTATTAGAAAAACCCATGTTGCCATTTATTTTATTTTTTGCTTCATACTTCATTTGCATATTTTCAAAATGGCTGACAAATTCCTAATGAGTATACCTAAACAAACTTGTCTGGTCTTTTGAAGCATATATATCCCTTTGTAATCGTGTTGTTCTCTGAATAAAAGCCTATCAACTGTCACTAGAATGTAATAACTTGCTTTTCAAAGTTCTGCAAAGTGTGATGGTCGCTGCAGTTGCAGGAGGAATAATATAGT
>OMMV01126260.1:6020-21110 GCA_900302635.1 Chatrabus melanurus
TGCTTTTAGTGGAGATACAGATCAACTTCCTACTTAAGGCACAACAGTTTGCCATTGCGCTTCTGCCCAAGTAGCTGTCTGGAAAACACAAACGGGTTTGCTATGAAGGCCACCCGCTTCTTAGCCCTCTCTTTTGCAGGGCACCTGTGGCTCTCTGCCCTTTGGAGAGTGATAAGATTCTTCCTTATGATGCTGCATAACTCTGCCAGGGGGCTTTTTTCTACATCCGCAGCAGCCCGTTTGAACCCACATTTCAGGGACCTCACTTCCTTACAGAGCTGGCTGATCTTTGCTGCTCTTCGGTTCTTCACATAAGGGGTCCCGCTCTGTCATCTTTCTTCCCATCCAAGCCTCTCTGCACTGAGGATGACAATGAATGCCATCATACATTTCAGCCTCCTGTCTGCATCCCCTTTGGCTACTGTTTCCAGGATTGTGACCATGTCTTCCTCACACTGATGTCATACTTCCTTTTTGCTGGCTGGAGGCCATTTGACCCATCACTGTTCTGATGATTTACTTGGGCCTGGAGCTTCGGGTGCACAGAGGTTTCGGTCACTGTGGGTTATTTCCAGGCCTGACTCCTCTTGAGTCTCACCAGGAATGCCTCCTGTGCGCTGCTCCACATATCTATCTATCTTAGATAGATAGATAGATAGATAGATAGATAGATAGATAGATAGATATAGTATTGTGCAAAAGTTTTAGGCATATTAAATGTGTCTCAATTTTTTTAAATAAAGAGAAGCTGTTAAATAGTTCATATTTATCAATAAATATGTAAAATGTCTGATTACATCTCACCTTTAAAAATAATTAATAATTTCTTTTAGGTGATAAAATGACAATTTGTTTGAGGGTGTCTCCTCAAATTTATAAGAAAAACAGACTGTTAAATCAGGTTTTTTAAAATAATTTTATTATTGATTGATCATCAGCAACTGTCTTTGTGTTGTCAAGCACTAGGCAGTACAGCTACAAGGAAATCAATTTTTTTGTGTGTTTGTGCTTCTTTTTAAAATGAGATTTGTAAATTCGTAATTGATTGGCTACTTTAATGAAAAATAAAATCTAATAATCTCATATTTTATTTATGTTGCATTTGTTTTAGGGGGGTTTATGATGATGCCGGGGGCATTTGTTTGTATTAAAAAAATTTTAAAAGATGGTGCCTAAAACATTTACACAGGATAGATAGATAGATAGATAGATAGATAGATAGATAGATAGGGCATGTGGTAATGTTCTGCATGTCATTGAATTTCTCAAAATGTTTACAGCTAATTTACACTAAATTTGGCAGACTCATCAATCTTATCAAAAGGAGGATTTTTTATTTTATTCATTGACATTCAGAAGTGGATTCTGGGTCTTTTCAATCTTTCTTTTACATGGGCATTTGTCAATATTTAAATCAACTGCTCCAAATTGAATAAACTGATCTCAATGGAACTTGTCAAACACACATTACACATCCTACAACAAACAAAATCACAGAAAATGTTTTGCATATCTGGAAAAAGGTACAGGTACAATAACTGTTAGTCTGAAAACAATAATTTCATGTTTTTCAGTCTTAGTGTAGCTATGTGTTCTCCGAGTACCGCGTCTAGTTAGCACGGGTGTAGCTGTCTGTTTCTATATGTACTGTAGGATGTCGAGCAAGAAACGTTAAGTTAATGATTGACCCCACGTACACTGGGATGACTGAACTTAAGTCGTGCTCAAATACATGAAGGCAAGCAGACAAAACACAGATTTGCTTGTTTGCTAAAGGTGGCTATTTAGTTTGGGTAACAATGACCTGCAGGACATTTGACAATCTTTTAACAAAAGTCATTCTTATCTACTGGTGAAGTGTTAATTTCCTCAATATTATTGCGAACTTTACAAACCCCCGACACGTAAAAGAGTAAAGTCTTATCGCAGTGTTTGCACATGGTTACTGCTGCCCATCAACTTATATAACGTGGTTGTAAAACTGAAGAAATTTTGTGTGTAAGAGTTGTAAGGTCATTACAAGCATGCTGAGTGAATAAATAAAAGTGGCATTTATTACCAAACATTTTTGATGAGTCACTCTGCAGTTATGTGAGAGACGTTAGAGGACGTGTGAGATAGATCGCAGAGACCTGCCGTGCTTCCCCTCTGCATCTCAGCAGACGTAGCCCATAAAAGGTCCTGCAGCTGCAAGTTTGTGATATGCAGTTATTGGGGGATAGACGCGTTTATCAGGAGAGAACTGATTCACCTCCTTGTATGGTGCTCCTTCAGTCTGACAAACAGCAGGCGTCAGGGTGCTCCTTGTCAATGGAGAGGCACTGTGTTCCCAGGAGGTGGCAAAGCGCAATAAATCCCAAAAAAAAAATACAATAAATCATAGCTTCGCTCTACAAAGAGCCAGCTTTGTGCAAAATGTTTTTGCTCCAAAACATATTGCACATCATCTAAAATGCTACTTTATTTCAGTGGATTTGTAAAAGCACAACTGCAGTGCATCAGGCAAAGCTTTCAACGACAGCTACAGAAACATCTCATAGATTCTCATGGATGCCATTTTGCATATTTAAAGCAAAGTTCTGCGTGTGAATATTACTACTGGCAGCTTGACCCTCAGTTATATCACAAAGAAAATCACAGCCAAGTGTGGAAATTACCCCGACAGTAAGTAAAGTGTCTAGCGATGCCTGACAGTCCTCGGACCATTAGGCAAGGTGGGAAAATATTCTGACTGAACAAATTATTTACTCTTGCATCATTACAGCCCTAAATCTCTGGCACTAACATAACAGCAGTGCACAAAGCCACGGGCACAGGAACAAGGGACAGCATGTTAGGAAGCACACAGTGATGCATGGCGCCCTATTTACACCTACAACTTACATTGTAAATACCTCTTGACTACAAATGCATTTTGACTTAACTACTTAACTAGTCAGAATGGCAGGTTATGCTATCTGTAGTTATAAGCTGACAATTAGGATGAATTATTTAAAATGAATATGTGTATTAGCAGGATATCCAGAATCATTTGCGATATCTGTAATTCAATTCTGAATAGGCAAAACCACAATTTTTCTCTTACGTTGTTGACTCTGAGCCAATGTTCTCAAAGCATGCTAGTTAAACTTGGATTAGTGTGTTATCATGTATGTTACTTTGAAAACTGAGAGAAATTATTTTAAAAAGCATGAAAGCATTCATGCTCAGCATATTAGCGGGGAAGGTTAGCTTCATTCCAAAGATAACTGGAATTCCATGTACATTTATGGTTTACAATATCAATGTACCTTGTGAAGACAGCAATAGGCTAATAGCAATTAGCACCCAAATCACGAGCAAGGTGATGAGATTGCACACACACATTTCAGATATCTTAGATTACCTTTTGGCTTGTGAGAATTATAAGTCAATGTAAATACATTCCACCTAACAACTGAAGATATCTCCAAATAAAATTATGCTGCAATAACTACTTTGTACAAATTCATATTTTTTATGTTGATATCTTAAAATAAGCCATCTATTTAATTTTAACATCAATTTAATATTTTAACCCCAATTCAATTTTGGCTTGTCATAAGTCCAGTTAAATCATGGAATTTTAAAGATGCTGTATTTCTAATTGCAATGGTGCCTAATCAGAACCGCAATTAAGAGATCTATAATTGAAATTTTAAGTTGACACTTTAAATGGAGATATCTGGAGGTCACATTTAAAAGTCACACTTGAATTGTAGATATTTGTTACTAGATTCTCCACACAAGTAAATGAGACATCTTTACTACTCAGATTGTAATCTTAATCAAAATGCAATTACAGAGATGATTTTACTGATCATAAATTAAGTTCAGTTGTCTGTAATGTGAATTGTGTGTACCTAACTCATAAAATGCCACTTAGTGCTTCTCGACTCAACTGTCACTTCTTCCACTTGTCCAAAAGCTGAAGCTCAGTCAACTGAATCCCACGGGGACTTTTTCAACAACAAAACCACACAAATCACGTGACACAGTGAGGCAACTTGTTTTCAGGTGCACAGGTTTGTGGAGGTCTGAGCAGTCAGACAGGTTACTCAACCTAACAGAAACCACCGATCTGTCATAACATAACATTCTCTGTGATTAAAGCCGCCACTATGGGCCTGTCACAACCTGTGCCCCATGGGAAAAGGTGTACTCACCTTAACTCACACCTCGGGTCTGCTTCGGCGGTGCGCGTAAACAGAATATTTCAGTGTGCAGTGACCGTCCCCGCTGTGCCTCTCTCACTCAACTACTCACAACTCTCTCCCTCTGTCTCAGTTCTAGTCCTCCCTCTGCCCGTGAAGGACTTCCCAGTTGACAGGCATCGCCATAGCAACGCCTTCAACCCGTTCAAAAGGCACCCTCCTCTTGGCTTGTCAGTTCAGGGCACCTCCTTCGGTGAAGAAGCCCTATTGTTGTGATAAGGTGATATTTCACAGGACAGGGTTAAGAAAAGGGGAACGCAAACACTTAATCACTTCCAACTCCCAGAAACTGCCCACTGACTCCATGACTCCCCTGTTTTTCTCCCAGTTTCTCAGTCTGCCATGCCCATTTTCCCTTTGTGTGCATATGTGATCGCAGAATCTCTGGCTCGTCGAAGGCATGAAGGCAGAATAGGAGCTTCTTCTGTTCAAGTCAGTCTGGAAGCATTTTGAACTCATTACTCGACACCACGTATCACTGACAGCGTGCACTTTGTGCTGACCGTCCTGCACCGTGACGCACATGGCAGTAATACTGGTTAAAGTACATGCAATAAGTTTTATATTCTCCACTGACCACAAACAGAAAGGTGTCTTGTTCTTTTAGCTGCAAACCTTTACAAGCAGCAGATGCTTGCATTCAAACTCCGTACACTAGAGTATATCCAGTTTGATGACCTACAAAAGTGGTCAAACCACAGTATTCATATCACAAATGAGGTTTCTTGATTTGTCCAAAACTAAAGCGTTGGTATTAGTCTGTAGCAATAGCATTTTACTGAAAAATGTTGATAAAATTAAATTAAAGTCATCTCTTTCAGATTTTTACCATTTAAGTCATAAAAGTTATTTTCTTTGGCACCACTATTATTGTATTCCTCAGTACTCAAATAAAGGATTAACAATTTTATTTTACCAATATGATCAAAGTTTGCCTTGGCTGGAATTTAGGCTTTTGATCCACATGGGTTAAAATACAGCAAAAATACATCATGACACACTTTTTGTGGCTTTTTTCACCTTTGAACAGCAAACTTGGTCAGCAACAGCATCATGGAGCCAAAGAAATATGATTTGATCTTCAACTGCACCTGAGAGTGCTAAAAAGTTACCGGTACTTAAAATTGAAGCAGAAATAAAGCGAAGGGCATAGCTCGTAGACAACCAGAGATTCTGTTGGGAAGAACTCATGATAAAATCTGGAAATATATCACATGAAAGTTTTGTTGGATTTCTGCTGGACAGGTAAGACAACACTCACACAGGTCTACTGTGTCAGTTGTCAAAAGTAACTTACAGTTACACAATTTTTACTTGGGCCGCCAAAAATGTTTTACACATGGTTACACAGCCTAAGGTAAACTCTGAACCTTGTACATGCTCAGATGCTCTTCTTCCTTCATATCATCTGCCAGAGCTTACAGAAAAACTCACTATATTTCCCATGGAATTCCCCAAAATAAAAACATTGCCAGCAATCAAATGAACTGTAATTTTGTAATATACCATAGAAATATAGGTACTTCATAATAAGTACATTTCAACACAAAGTATATTTTGTCAATTTCGCTGAAAATCAAGGGGGCCTACACCTTTAAATAAATGTGATAAAGGATTATTTTTAAGCTACTTTTAAACAAAATAAGGATAATAAAATAGAACATTGAGTTTAGTATTAAATTCAAATTACATTTACTCATCACATTGTGATGATATGTCAGGTATATAGGTATTTCTTAACAACATCAAATGTAGTCTTCCAAATATGTACGCAATGTCTGGAAAAATTTGATTTGAAACTGACAACATTATTGTAACTGACACTCACTAGCCACTTCATTAGGTGCGCCTTGCTAGTAGTGGGTTTTATCACCTTTCGTCATCCTTAACTGCCTTAATTCTTCCCGGCACTCATTCAACATGGTGCTGGAAACATTCCTAGAGATTTTGATCCATATAGACATGATGCAGCTTCCTGTATTTACCACATCATTATCCTCGAAACCTTTGATGAAGCCTATACCAAGCTTGATCTGCACATCAACCTGAATAAAATGCAAATCTTGTACCAACCACTTCCTCTCGAGACTCACCCAGAGCTCCTGCTTTAACACTCAATGGACAGGTCCTGGAAAATGTGTGCCACTTGCCATACCTGGGCAGCCACATGTCATCAAACGGCAAGTGCAGGAACTGCCTTCAGCCGACGTCGTACATGCATATTCCAAAATAGAGACCTCTGCAACGAAACAAAAATCCTTGTGTACAGAGCCATTGTCATTCCAACCCTCTTGTACGGATCCGAGACCTGGACAACGTACCGCCACCACCTGAAGACGCTAGAGCGATTCCATCAATGCTCCCTAAGGAACATCCTCTGAATTGTTTGGGAGGATTACCGCATCAACATTAGCGTCCTGGCCAAAGCAAAACAACAGAGCATCGAGTCCATCATCAAGAATCAACTGTGGTGGGCGGGGCACATCGTCAGGATGGATGACAGCCGACTCTCCAAACAAGTATTCTACTCTCAACTGAGCAAAGGAAAGCAGACCAGGGGAGGACAAAGAAAGCGCTACAGAGATCTTCTAAAATCAAACCTGAAGAGCTGCAACATCGACTGGAAGATCTGAGAAGAGCAAGTTAAAGACCGTGCTAGCTGGGGAGGGCTGATTCATGCAGAAATGGAAAGTTTCGAGAAAACGCGGATGAGCAACATTGAGGAGAAGAGGAGAAACCGGAAGGAGCAACAAAGAGACCCCGACCACCCAAAACTTCCCACCACGACCACTTGCAACGTATGTCAGAAGCAGTGTGCAACAAGACTGGGACTCTTCAGCCATCTCATGGTCCACCAGACCACCAAAGATTAGGGGACCATCATCCTCGAATCCAAAGGGATAGCCACGATACCACCAGCACAAGCCCGAATTGTTGATACAAGGCAGGATGGACCCATGCTTTCATGTGGTTTATGCCAAATTCTGACCTCACCATGTGAATGTTTCAGGATAAATTGCGACACATCAAATTAGGCAACGATTTATCAGTCTTCCATTGTCCAGATTTGGTGAGCCCATGCCCACTGTAGCCTCAGTTTTCCATTCTTAGATAACAGGAGAGGCGCCTTGTGTGGTCTTCTGCTGCTGTAGCCCATCTGATTCAAGGTTTATCATGTTTTTCAGAGATGCTCTTCTGCATACCTTAGTTGTAACACATGGTTATTTCAGTAACTGGTGCGATTCTATCAGCTTGAGCCAGCATGGGCATTATTCTCTGCCATCAACAAGGCATTTTGTAAAATATAAAAATCAGCTTGTCTGTCATCCACAATCATGTCACATTCAAAGTCACTTAAATCACCTTTCTTCCTCATTCTGCTGCTCAGTTTGAACTTCAACAAATCCATTCAACTAAGTCTATATGCTTAACTGCACTGACTTTCTGCCACGTGATTGGCTGATTAGATAATCTCTTTCATGAGCAGTTAAATCAGCGTACCTAATGAAGGGGCCATGAGTGTATATCAACCCTGTCAAAATGTATATTTCCCTATAACAGACCCAGATCATGTTCAGCATATTTGTTCCTGTGTTGATCGCCTGCAGTAGTTGTAAACTGACATCATAATAGCTGCAGCACCAAACATCCAGCCTCAAGAGGCCAAGTGAACAAATTTTGATATTGAAATTTGATATTGATAATCATTATTTTGACTGTTGCATTAATTAAATACCAAATACACTAAAAGACCATAGTTGAAAATGAAAAGGAAACATAAGAAAATACAATGTTTCAGCATTTTTTAAATGAAATTATTTAAATATATTACTAGGGCAGCACGGTGGCTTAGTGGTTAGCACTGTTGCCTCACAGCAAGAGGGTCCCAGGTTTGCTTGCAACCTGGTCCTTTCTGTGTGGAGTTTGCATGTTGTCCCCGTGTTGGTGTGGCTTCCTCCGGGTGCTCTGGCTTCCTCCCACTTCCAAAAACATGCAGGTTAGGTAAATTGGTGACTCTAAATTGACCGTAGTTGTGAATTTGTTTGTCTGTCTATATGTGGCCCTGCGATGGACTGACGGCCTGTCTATGGTGTAACCCACCTCTCGCCCAATGACCGTTGCTCATCCACGAGTTCTCTTCATTCTCTGAATAGTTCCACATTAAGTGTTGTGTGTTTTTGACAGTGGAAACCATTCTGAAACATTTTGGATTAAATAAATAAAATGAAATTGAATTAAAATGACTTCTCATAATAAATAAATAAATGTCATCAAACAGCCTGGTTCTCTCGCTATAATGAGGTTTTCCAGTGTGCCTGTAGTTCTGTGCAGCAAACATTTACAGAACTTCAATCCTACATGCTGACAGGCTTGTTTTGACACAACGACGTCAGCAGATAGAGTTACAAAAGTCCAAGTGAATGATCACCTGCAAATCCTGTCAGCTTTTCTCCTAAGATACACTTTAATCCTCCGGCGAGTTCTCGCATTAAGGTAGAGACTGATGGTATAATCTTTAACAGAGTCTAGTCTGTATTTTTAAAAATTCTTTACACGTCTGTGTATGCTGGCAGTTTGGACATGGAACTAAAACACTCGGGTCTTTTTAATAATTCAGTGGTCTGGCTTGGTAGAGCAGATATCCATTTCCTGATCCTGTTTCTCATGTGGAGAACGGGACAGTTCAAGGTTCAGACTGAGGTTCTCCTCCCTGACCTGGCACTCACCCTGCTGTGACCACATGTGACACACTGTCACTCTGCAGCTAAACGAGGCAATCGCACAACAGCTGATGCTTGCTTTGCCCTGGGCCTTCCACACTGGAGTCTTCTTCAGTTTCAATCTTTTCACCAAACAATCAGGCTTCTTCCCTTCCTAGAAATATTATCAGCACCGGAGGGAAGAGGCATTATCTTTTGCCTCCTTCCTTTGCTGAGATCTATGAGCTTCCTCCCTCTGTGTCACCACTGTAAAGGCCAAACCACCACTGAGGGGCTACATTGTAAACCCCATCAAACTCATTAAAAACCTGAGGCAAAGAGTACAGCAAGTGAATGGAAAAAAATGACTGAAACCTGTTACATAATCAAAAATGACATCATTTGATAATTATAGCTTTTTTTTTAAATACCAGTCTCGGAAAGTTCTGCTCTGCAGGAAGTAAAAGAGAGCAAGTCTATGAAAATCACATTACTGAGGTATCCTCAAATAAAATGCAAGAAGGGCACTTATTAGAGTGTATTCCTTTGCCAAATCTCAAAATGTTAACAGGTCATATTATACACCTTTTCAGCAAATTAGTAGAGATTAGGTATCTTAATAACAGATATTATGTTTTGCAGTAAAAAAATACACCACTGACACTGAGGTAATACATTTTAAAATAAATAAATCTCTAAGACACAAACTATTTCTATGCCTGTTACTTTAAATGAAAGGATCTACTGTTTGCTACACCTACACCTCCTCTGTGGGAGGAGAGTTCTCCTCCCTGAGAGGAGAAATCTTTCAGATATGGATTTCAGTGATGAAAGTCTAAAAGGAGCTGTTTCAGGCCTAACATGAAACCCCTATCACAAGTAAGTATAAAGGGTAGGTTTAAAAAATACAATTCTGCATAATATGATCCCTTTAAATAGAGTGAATTCCGAATTTGGATGATTCCAAGGTCTAATCATTTGTTCCCTGTCCCAAAATTAAGAAGACTCTTAAAAGATTGACGGAAAAACAAATCCCTTGAGCAAGGTCCTTAATCCCCATGTTGCTCCCGGTGTGCAGCAGCACACAGGCAGAGGTGTGTGTGAATGGGTGAATGTGAGGCATCATTGTAAAGCGCTTTGAACATCTGCTTCAGATGGAAAAGCGCTATAGAAATGCAGTCCATTTACCAAAAAAACAAAAAAACAACAACAACAAGGGGCATTCAAAGAGTGCAACACCCGTGCCTTAAGCTGGGCTGCAATTGCAGATATTTGATGGTGTACATTTTTTGGCGCAAAAAAAAAATTGGATACCCTGAACATTGTAGAACACTGTGAGCAATCGGGAACGTTTTAAACATGTCTAAATAATTTGTGATGTCGGGACATATGATCCACAAAACGTGAGCAATCAGATGTAATTTGTGCAGATAGATATTTAGCAAAAGTCAGGGCATGAGTGAGTGCGGAGCAGAGAGGACGTATTTTTTCGCCGGGGTCCAGTCAGGTCGCCACCACAAAGCATCCTTTTGACCGGAGTGGGGAGTGATCATGAGTGCAGCAGTCTGCAGTGGATGTGCGTGGGAGAGTGGGGGGAGGCGTACAGCCCCGTGAGTGTACAGCCCCGTGAGTGTACAGCCCGTGTGGCCAATCTGGGGACGGGGTGTATGATATCTATGTGGCAAAAGTAGGTGATGTGGACATGTGGGTACAAGATGCAGTGACAGGGACCTACTGTTCTGTGAGCAGAAGCCTCCTTCTGATTCTCCTCTGCAACATAAATCCCATGAAAAGCATGTCACACTCTTCAAGAGAAGACAGTTTTGAGATGTGAACAGATACATTTTAACTTTGTGGAAAAGTGTGGTAATAACCGTGGGGGTTTTCTGGAAAAGTGTGGTAATAACCACATGAGTACTGCATAGACTGTATGGAGTAGCATTGTGCGGCGCATGCGCACAAGCACTCGTGTCATGGGACTCGTACGTACTTGGGTGCAGTCAGCAATAATAGGAGGAAACACAATTTTTGCTTGCTATTTTAATAAATCGGAGCCGATTTCCTCATTTTTGGAATCGGGATGCAAGTTGGGGCCAAAAATCTGCAATGGGAGCCTGGCTTTAGATGTTTGACACAGAATCATGCAAATGAATTCTTTGTGATTATGTGGTACCATGATATATGCTTCTAGCTTGACAGTTAATCAATTCTGTCCAAAATTGAACTACTTATTCCTTAATTAACATACAACCCTTTGACCATGATAGGATTTTAGCTTTTTCTGTTTCTTTTTGTGTCCTCTACTGTTTTTCCCCTTCCCCTGTGCGTCTGATTTTGTCTTTTCTCCCTGTGAGTCTTAGGCTGGACGTGGCTGACCTGCTTGCCACACGCAACTGCAATCAATCAATCATCTACTCCCGTGCAGTTTAAAAGACTGGTTCATTCATCCAATCCTCACCAGTTCATTTACTTACCTCCTGTGGTACACTTGGCTCTAGTTTTTGGTTCTCTGAACATTTTGTTTGTAAGATCTTTTTTGACACTGGATAAAACTCTATTTTTTCCTGTGTTTTTTCAGCCGACTGCGCCCAGCCTCGCCACCTGTTTTGCCAATGCCGAGCCTTCAGACCTGGAGGCCTTCAAGGACAAATTTGTTCACCACCACCTCACTTGGAACCAACACTGGACCACCCTGAACTTTGCAATATTTGTCAAATAAATTACTTTATCGATTTTACTAAAGGCTCAGCGTCTGTGTCTGCTTTTTGGGTCCATTTTATACATCTGCTTAACAGCCCATGTTAAATCCACACTGAAAAAATAGAATTGTTGGCACAACCTAAAAAAGTACTTCAATTAGTAACACTCAAATGAATTATGTTGATCCAAATTAAGTTAAGAAGTCATACGTATGCCAACTTGTTAACTTATTGTAAATGAATGTACTTCATTTGTTACCAATTGAAACAATTTCTTTAGGTTTTCTCTTTTTTCAGTGCATATTGGCTGCAAACTGTATGAGATAAACAGTTATGACCTTGAGTTTGACCCAAGGTTAAAAGTCATGTAATCAATAGAAAGGTGATATATGACTTCATATTGAGGTTTAATCATAACCACAGGTGTAACTTTAACCTGTTCCTCAAAGTAGCCATTCTAAGTATCCCCTATAAATAAGCATCAGGCTCAAATTTGGACATTAAGAAGGAATGCCATTGTACATACACTGATACTTACAATGAAATTTGTCCTCTGCATTTAACCCTTCCCAATTACAGTTAGACAGAATTCAACCACTAGAAGCAGTGAGCAACCACAGCCCGGTGCCCGGGGACCAAGTCCAGACGTAGAGACGCTGCCTTGGTCAAGGGCAGAGAAAGGAGCAGACCCTAATGTGCATGTTTTTGATGGTGGGAGGAAACCGGAGTGTCCAGGGGAAACCCACGCAGACACGGGGAGAACATGCAAACTCCACACAGAAAGGAACTGGACAGGGGTGGAGTTGAACCCCAGACCTTCTTGCTGTGAGGCAAGAGTGCTAACCACTGAGCCACCGTGCTGCCCTGTGAGCTTGACTTGTAACCATTTTTTTTGTCAAAATCAAATAACTTTTCCTGTGGCTTACCCTCAATCATGCCACCATGTTTGGTCCCAAATGGATCAAAACTCTTTGGGAGGACACACAGGACCAAACATGATTCCCCCCACATGTACAAGCACACGCAGGTGTAAAAATGGGTAATTGATTGAGGCAACAAAGACAAGAGGCAAACAAGTCTTATGTGACCTGCTGCTATTGGGGTGTTTGGAAAAATATGGAACCATCTAAGAATATCTAACAAGGAAACGTAAACAGTGGAATATTTCAGAATAAAACTCAAAATAAATCGGCTTTGAGTCGGCTTTAAAACAACAGACCTGATAATAACCATCTTCTGAGCCTGATCACCATCCACTGTACTCCTCATATTCTGATCATGTTCACCTCATTCCTCAAAACTGCACAACTGTTGTTCGACAAAGTTCAACAGCAACGTTGGCAAGTAGCCTGATGTTCTTCACAGTGAAACACTGACTGATGGAAAACAACAGCAACACGGTGCTCAAATCTATGCAAAGCACTTTGACTACATTTAAAAATGTGAAAGAAACAATCACAAGCCTGAAACTGTGGCTTCTTCCATAACTGGTAAAAACAATTCAGTGACAGTGTGAAATCTGTGCTGTTACTTACAGACCAGTGCAGGCAACGAGGTCTCAAAAACAGTCTGCAGAAAGTGAGGAAGCAAATGAAAAGAAAGGAGGGAAGCACCGATCCTCTCTCTCACTCACTCTATAACAGGGTGACTCTTTCTTTGCTGAATGATTCAGCGTGGTTCTGAATGTTTCACTGACTGTCTGTAGGCGTGTGTGCACATAGTTCACATTTACGTGTGCGTCTGTGCACTTTAAAGCTCATCAGGGAGAAAGCTCTCAGTAATAGTTTCCATCCACAGCTGGAAATAATAGATTCCCACACAGGCGCAGGCTCAGTGGCACCGCCCCCCTCATAGTGTTTGGCATGCAAGCAAACGACGGCCCCAGTCGACTCTATCAACAGGCCTGTGTGTTAGTACACACACTGTCACAGTGTGGTTACTTCAGGATTTTAAGTACTGTACACGCTGCATGCCAGCTAAACCCACACAGCTATTTCTATTATTTTCACATAGTTGACTACTTGAACACTGGCTTGAAAAAATAGAACATGAATGAATCAATAAATCACACATAGTGAACGACTGATGTCTGAATCCATGAAGGCAACGAGGGCGTCCATTGATTCCACAGTGGATGTATCCGTATGCAGTGAAATGTCAAACTTGTGGAGACATTCACTTAGCAGTGATGTTCATGTCCCTGGCTCCTCAGTCTTTGAGGTCAAGAGACAGTTGGGAAGAGCTTATGGAGTCATGAGGTCCCTGGACAGAAGTGTTTAGGGTTCTGGTGCTTCCTGTGTTACTGTAATGTTGTAAGACTTGGACTTGGGAGGTGATGGTCTAGAGGTTAAAGCAGTGGGTTTGAGACCAGAGGATCCTTGTCAGACCAGAAAATCACTAAGGACCCTTGGACAAGGTCCTTAATCCCCAAGTTGCTCCTGATGTGCAGTTGAGTGCCTTGCATGGCAGTACGCTGACATCGGTGTGTGAGTGGGTGAATGTGAGGCATCATTATAAAGTGCTTTGAGCATCTGCTTCAGATGGAAAAGTGCTATAGAAATGCAGTCCATTTAGACTAACCAGCCACCTAATGACTGGATGTCTTTGGTACCAGGTCTCTTTGAAGAAAACTGCTGGAATGACTATGTGGCATATTTCTCTGGGCATGATCCAGCACCCAGGTGCCTCAGTGTTGAAGACCCCAGCAACTAGGGGGACACCTCTGTTTCACCTGGCTGTCAGAGATAGATGGTTACTTTCGAGAAGTGGAGATGGACTGGTTGTCTGTCTGAATATTTGCTATCCAGGGGCGGTTCCAGAAGCATCGGTGTATGTTCCCAGACATGACCTGACCTAAAGCATTCTCTGCCTGTCTGCACATATCTGTCTGCATTATGCCATATGTCAGGAACTACTGTTTGTATGGGGATCATTTTATTTGTACAAGTTTCAAAAGGGTCTATTAGAACGGTGTCAGAAACTGAAGTGTTACCACAGAAAAAGACAAAAAAAAATCGCCCACTACTCAGATGTTAATTCAATTCAGTTCAATTTATTTTTACAGCACCAAATCACAACATATGTCTCCCCAAGGCGCTTCACACAAGTAAGGTCTAACCTTACCCACCCCTTAAGCACATTGGCAACAGTGGTCAGGAAAAACTCCCTCAGGTCTTTTTGTTAATTATAAGAAGAAACCTCAAGCAGACCAGACTCAGTGAGGTGACCATCTGCTTTGGCCATACTAACAATAAGAAAATAACAAATAAAACAAAGTACAAAAAAGAATTGTCACACATACAATGACAGAAATGTTGCAACTAAGCAACCATACACATGTAGAGTCCAGTGGTTGCAAGGATTGACTGCTCATAAGACATCCAAATGGTGAAGAGCAGAGTCCCAGCAAATAAACTACAATTGGCAAGTCAGAGATCAATGCCAGATCAGTCACAGAAC
>OMMV01126262.1:0-10591 GCA_900302635.1 Chatrabus melanurus
AAATGAAATGAGATTATTATGTTTTCTTTTTCATTAAAGTAACCAATCAATTACTAATTTACAAACAAAGACAGTTCCTGATGATCAATCAATAATAAAAAAAACAAAACATGATTTAACACAGCCTGATTTTCTTCTAAATTTGAAGAGACGCCCTCAAACAAATTGTCATTTTATCACCTAAAAGAAATTATTTTTAAAGGTGAGATGTAGTAGACATTTTACATATTTATTCATAAATATTAACTATTTAATCGCTTCTCTTTATTTAAAAGAAAAATTTAGACACATTTAATATGTGAAAACTTTTGCACAGTACTGTGTATATATTTTTAAAAATCTAATTTATCCTATTTTGACTTTGCTTCTCCTGTGAACTAATTTTAAATGGGGTTATATTTTCTTTTTGAATGTTGCCTCCTTGCACTGAAACGGTTCCATAGACCATAAAATAGCAACAGTAGTACAGCTTCTGAAAAAGTGAAGCCAAAATGTCTCCATCACCCCCTAGTGACTGATTAAAATATGTGTCATTAACCCCAGTTCACCAGTGCATTTCATTGACACGTAGGCCAACAAAGGGTAGTGAGACCAGTTATGTTTTATGGCTTGGAGGCAGTGGCGCTGACAAAAAGATGGGAGGCGGAGCTGAAGATGCTACAATTTTCCTTGGGAGTGATGAGGATGGACAGAATTATGAATGAGCATGTCAGACGGGAGCAGGTAGAGAGGTAGCTCAGTGGATAAGGAGCTGGCCAGCCCACATGTAGACCTGGGTTCGAATCCCGCTCATGCTAACTGTCTGTGTCCTTAGACAAGACACTTAATCTGCATTGTCTCAGTGCACCCAGCTGTCAGTGGGTACTGGCCTTGGCTGGGGAAGTGACCTGCGTTGGTCCGGCGTGCAGTGCTTAGGATGGAGCCGTCGGGCAGGAGGAAGGCCAAAGAGGAGGTTAATGGATGTGGTGAGGGAGGACATACAGGTGGTCGGTGTGACAGGAAGATGCAGAGGACAGAGTGCGATGGAGACTGATTGGTTGGGAGAAGCTGACAGAAGATTAAAGTGCCTTAAAGTTTTGGAGCTTTCCTTTGTAAAAACCAGTAAATACCAGAACAAGATGTCATTACGGAAGCGGGTTTTGAATCATATTTTTCTGTTTTACAGTTGTGTTTGACGTCTACAGAGATAGTCAGGTAAGCTCATTCCTGGTTTTTTTTATTATGCAAAATATTTAACATGCCATTTCTAATCAGTGACTTGGGCACGTGGGTTTGTGTTTCAGGGAAGGGTGTGGCTCATCGACTTCAACCCATTTGGCGAGGTGACAGATTCTCTGCTGTTCAGTTGGGAGGAGCTGACATCAGGTGGAGAAATCACTCAGCAGCAGGTCAGCCGTCGCAGCATTGTTTAATAAGCTGATACGACCTGCCCGTGCCGTATTTTCCAGACGATATGTCACATCTGTCCAGCAATGCATCATGAAGAGGGAAAAAATATATAAGGTGTATAATAGATATAAGGCTTTGTTCAGACTGCCAGTTCAAATCGGATTTATTATCCGATTCAAATCTGATCTCAATGATTGACTGTCAACATTATTTATAGCAAGTGACGAGATCCGACCTGTGACCTCCACCATGGTGGCCATTTTGGTGAGTGCATCCGGTGGTGGAGGTTCCGACCCGGTATTTGACATGTTCGTCTAATTATGATATTTTGATACAAACGGATATGTTGCTCAGACCACAAAGAAGCAACAGTTAAGTTAAATTGGGGTTGTCGATGCATATAATTTCCACAATATGGATGTTTGCAATTGTGATGCACAGATCGGTCATCTGGAGCCACCACCATAGCCGGAACCACCACCACGTTCCACCTGAGCGGGGAGCGATGATGAACGGAGCGGTCTGCAGTGGCATAAAGTTCAGCGTGGCGGGGCTCGCTGTACTCCCCCCGCTCCGCCAACGTTTATGTGGCATCAAAAGTCACAAATGTAACAAATCACATCCAGAATCCGATCTGAGCATTCAGACCAAAACGGATTTGCAAAAATGTGATATGAATTGTATTTCAAACCACCTATGAATGAGGCTTGAAAGAGGTTTGGAAAAAATGGATTTCATGCAATTTTTGACTGTTCAGATTTTCAACATGGGATCAGATTCAGATCGGACATGCACATAAACCAGATTTTTACTGGCAATCTAAACAAAGCCCAAGTTCCAGGCTTTCAATGGCTTCCTCGACTCAGCCATCAGAAGTGTATCTGTATGCCATGAAAGTGTTGAACTTGAAGAGACATTCACTTATCTCTGCAGTGACATTCATGTCTCTGGGTCCTCGGCCTTTGAGACAGAGAGAAGACTGGGAACAGCTTATGGAGTCATGAGGTCACTGGACATGGAAGTGTTTGGCGATGCTGATACCTTTGCAGTAGAATGAAGGTCCAAGTCTTTAGGGTCCTGGTGCACCCTGCCTTACTGTATGTGACTTAAATGCTAGCCAGTGACTTAAGGCAATGACTGGATGTCTTTGGTACAATGTTTCTTCAGAAGATTGTGGGTATTGCTGGAATTACTTTGTGTCAAAGGAGCGGCTATCTAGGGAGACTCAGATGAGGAGTATCACTTGCATTGTGATGAAATGTCACCAATGACTACCGCTGCATGAGTGCCTGGCAACACAAATAAGTCAGCTGCTAAGTGGCATACACTCACCCAGACTGGCTAACACAGGACAGAGCAATCCTGATCATGAAGGATCCCAACAAGGGTACGACCCCCTTGAACTATCGGCTAATTACCTGCCTCTCCACAACATGGAAGTGGAGTCAACACATGAGTGCAGCTCAGAATGGCATTGGAAACAATACCAGAGGGTCAAAGCACCAGCTTCTGGTTGATAGAGCAGTACACCTGGACTCTCAGACCAGGCAGACCGACCTGAGCATGGCCTGGATTGACTACAAGAAATCCAACCACTCAATGCCCCACCCATGGATACTGGAGTGGTTGGCACTATACAAGGCTAACAGCACAGTGATAACCTTCATCAGGAACTCCATGGGACTGTGGAAGACATCACTGGAGGCCAACTCCAACGCAATCGCACAAGTCGCCATCAAGTGCGGAATATACTAAGGTTATGCACTGTCCTCACTGTTGTTCTGCATAGGCCTCAACCCCCTCAGCCATCACATCACAAAGAGTGGATATGGATATTGATTTAGAAGTGGAGTAAATGTCAGCCACCTCCTGTACATGGATGACATCAAGCTGTACACCAGGAGTGAGTGAGACATTGACTCACTGATCCACCTCACCAGGATCTACAGCAAGGATATCAGGATGTCATTCGGACTCGATAAGTGTGGCCAAATGTGGCAAAGAGAGGGAAGGTGATCCAGACTGAAGGAGTGGAGGTGCCAGAAGGCAGGATAACAGACATACAGGACAACTACAAGTACCTGGGTATCCCACTGGCCAACGGAAACCACGATGAAGATACAAGAAGGTCAGCCACAGCCAGATACCTCCAGAAGGTAAGACAGGTGCTGAGAAGCCAGATCAATGGTGAGAATAAGATCCAAGCCATCAATACATATGCCCTACCAGTCATCAGATACCCAGCTGGAATAATAAGTTGGTCACAGGAGGAGATAGATGCCACTGATGTCAAGGCATGAAAACTCCTGACAATGCATGGAGGTTTCCACCCAATGTCCAGCACCCTGATGCTCTATGAGCAACGGAAAAAGGGAGGGCGATGATTAGTGAGTGTCAGAGCCACACTCCAGGATGAAACGAGGAGCATCAATGAATACATCAGGATGATGGCCCCCTGAGATGAGCTGCTACAAGAGTGTCTCAGGCAGCTGAAGACAGATGGTGAGAAGGAACAGGAGGAAGAAGTACCATGGAAGACCAAGCCCATCCATGGGATGTACCATCGACAGATAGAGGAAGTGGCTGATATCAAGAAATCCTACCAGTGGCGAGAAAAGGCTCTGATCATGGCAACGCAAGAACAGGCCCTAAGCACCAGATGTGGGTGAGAGGGGTATATATAGATCTATATATCTATAGATCTATATATATATCCCAGCTTGCATTTTGCATCCTGCTACTATGTGCTGGACTGTCTCCGGGGCACATTTGCACAGTCTGCAACTTGGGTCCTGGCGGCTGTGGTAGACTCCTGCTTCTATGGATCTGGTGGTTACTGCCTGTTCTTGTGCTGCCAAGATCAGAGCCTCTGTGCTGTGCTTTAGGCCGGCCCTTTCTAGCCACTGGTAGGATTTCTTGAGGTCAGCCACTTCCTCCATCTGTCGATGGTACATCCCATGGAGGGGGTTGGTCTGCCATGATACTTCCTCCTCCTGCTCCTCATCCTCCTCCTCACATATATATATGTGTGTATGTCAAACTGCAGAAAAGAGTCACACCACATCTGTGTTTGTATCAGTGGGCATGTCATTTCACTCCATCTTTTCTCTTCCTGTTTGCACACTCCGTACCCAGTTTCCAACTTTCCACTCTATCAGTTCATTACTGGTTTTTATGCCACAGTTTGGTTTAATTAGTTCCTGTATGCAGTTAATCTGGGTTAGGGCTGTCTGTCTGCACTGCAAATAAATATTTTCACAGCAACAAACCTATGTATGCGTTCTACCTCTGGGTTCTAGAGAGATGAAAAACACTGGAGCAGACATCAAGCTATTTTCCACAATATTTTCATCCACCATCTTGGGACAGGGATTGTCGCAATTTTGTCACCAAGTGCTGTACTGAAAGCAACACAAAGATCCACAACTCAAGGCAATACGCATCAGATAAATTTATTGCCTAAAACCCGCCATCTGATGGCTATAGCAAATACAACAAAAATCCGAACCATCGGTTCCATCAAAATTTTTGACAGTGATTCAAGAAAAAAACATAATACCAGCGTAGTGCGCCAGTCGTGAAACTATTTTCCACAAGTGAGATGGTATTTACGTGTACACAGAAAGTTTAAAGGACTTTTTGGGCTGCAATTCGTATTTAAGTAACAATAACTGGGATTTTTATAAACTGTTTTCAACCTAGGATAGGCTCCAGCCCCTGTGACCCTTAATTGGGTTCAAAAAAGGAATGAATGAATGTTTTATCAATTATCAATTTTTTAAAAAATTATAAAATTTTAATACATTGCAAGATTTAATTATATTTTCGACAGCCTCTCCCTCAGTAATATGTCAGCATTAACCCTCATTCATAATAACAGAATTCTCTCCTGTCACAGACACACTGTGATTGACAGAACTGGCACCAGGTTAACTTTGTGCCAACTGCAGTTGAGCTCCAATAATTTATTTATTTAGTTTTTTAACCACATGAAAATATCCATATAATAAATGGCAACAACAGTTCATAGACAGGATCTTCCTCCACAAGTATTTCTGCTGCTTTTGTGGCGTAAACAAGCATGTTGCTTTGTTTACATTGTGGAACGTCATTCAATACCTGGCCCAAGACGGTGGCCCGAGCTACTGGCTTCAGTGAATGACGATGTCCGCTCTAGTGTTTATTCATCTCTACAGCTAAACCGGACAGCAGAGGAATCTGCTTTTAGATGGTTACCATGGTAATTAAGGAAAACATTGTGAAGAAGATGCTTTTGAAAAAATATATTTGTTGCCTGTTCAGTAAACGCACAACAGATTCGAACACATGATGGCTCATTTGAGAGGTTGTGAGGAGTAGAGGGAGTATTAATGTTGGCCATATTGTCTCCTTTTGCAAAATAAAAAGATTTTTGTGACTCACCTCTGTGCATGATGTCATCATCCCAACATGGGCTGTCTGCTCCTGTCGGCGGTTGATGGACATCGTAAAATTACCTCATAGCGGCTCATTTTATGTGACCAACTTGTGATTACTCTGTAGATGAGTGAACGTGAGCACGGATGCACGTCCCTGTGTGTTATGCAGAGTGTATGCGTGTCATGAACCTGCCTATGTTAGGCGTATCTATCTAAATATTGTGCCATATAAACAGGAGACAAACTCCGCGCTCAACTTGATACCATGTGTTTGGTGGTCTGTGGTACAATCTCTTTCTGCTGCCTCGTGATAGCAGTGCACCAACACTGCACCTGGCCACACCTCATTTTAAGACCAACACGCCCATGGATGCACAGATGAGCTCAAGTACACCTGCTATTTAAATAATGTGGGCGTCGGTTGGAAACTAGCACAGACGCTTGTGCTGCACAGTGCACTGCTTTACACTGGGTGTAACACAGGGCTCAAAGTGATGGTGTGCACTCTGAGTGCCCATTTAGGTCAGTTTGAGTCTTTTTTGTAGAGCCACTTGTCTCTCCTGCCAAGGGTTGAATTTAAACCAGCTGTCATTAAAGCGGATGAATGGAAAGAGAGGAAGAAGAGAGGGATTCTTGCGTGATCAATGGTTGCAATGAATAATTAAGCAGAGCTGTTTCAGAGAGAGAACGACAGAGAGCGAGCTCCCGTACTCATGTTTTTCCTGCTTGTGCGTTCCACGGCATTAGATGTTCTGCTAACAGCAGCACTTTTCTGCGGTGGCGTAGTAAATCTGATGCTCACAGGACAGAGAAAACATCAAACAGAGAGAGAGAGAGAGTTAGATTATGTAACACATCTGTGGCAGCAGGTCCTCGTGTTTAAATCATTTTTCTCCCTCTCTCATCTCTGAATCGGTCGACCCGGACAAGCTGCTCCCATCCTCCCTCTCCTCCGGCTTTCTTTCTGCTTGCTCCTCCCTCTCTCCCACCCTTCCTCTTCTTTCACTTTCTAAGCCGGTCGCTCCTTCTTCTGCTCTCCTCTCGGCTGTGGATGCCCTCCTCACTTACGGCATGGATTCTGGAGGGGAAGAAGGAGAGGGCTGGATGGAGGACCAGTGGGAGAAATGGTAGGACATCTGTGCCCGTCTTTATAGCGTATTTCCTTTTTTTTTTTCTGGCACACAGCAGCATGGCTGCTTGTGACCTTGTGTGTGCGTGTTCTGTGCTGTATGTCCTGCTACACGTCATTTTCTTTGCCTCAGTTTGGTCCTGTTGAAGCCTGGGAAAGGCTTGTCCTTGAAGGATTTTGTGGAAAGAAGAGGTGATGGACTGTGAAGGAGAGGCTGCTGGTTAATTGTGGCTAAACATAGTCTTATTTTTACACTGTTTACAGTCGGTTTTGATGGTAGTGCTGGTGGAGCAGAGGCACCATGTGGATTTGTGTTTTCATAGTTTTCATGTAGAGGATGTAAACAGTATTGTCTGAATGTGATGCACAGGACAGGACGGTCCTGGTCTGAGTTTATGCTGTGCTCCTCATTCTGGTCCCAGTCTTTAACCTCATTCTGATCTTGTTCTTCATCCTCTTGCCGGAGGGTGAAGCTGATGAACGACTGACAGCATGCAGCATTGTAATCTCTTAATAGGAGGGTAAATGTGAGTTATGAAGACAAATAGAGGCAGGCCACCGAGGCAATCAGTTTACATCATGAACGCACAACGCAGATTTTTTTTTTTTCTGGAACTCTTAGCAAGTCATGTCCTAACTATGAGTATAACATGTCTGTCCGGCTTCTATTTGTGCAGCAGGAGTTATTGCAGTCATAAACAAAGAGGATCATTCCATAAGAAATGAAACGATGTCTGAGAAATTTCCCAGGTCACCCTCAGAATTTTCTGAATAATATCTCCAACCAGTCTTATGTTCAAATCCAAAATTGTCGGCCAGTATCTGCAGTTGCAATACAGCACATCAAAATTTTAATACTTTTTTTTTTGACATGTATTTTCATGCAACTGTGAACTCCTATTGCTTTATAACATCTTTGAAATTTAGTTTCCTAAGGCCTAGTTAGCCCTGATAAATAATTTTGACAAATTCAATGTAACTTAAACCACTGTGTCACAATATGGCTCTGAAAATGATTGAAAACAATAAAAATGAAAAAGGTACTGTCTTTTAGCAATCGCTGTTTCAAAATATGTGAGATTTTTCAAAAAAAATCTTTTGGCTTTTCCCGTTTTCCGTTGTTTTGTTTTTTTGTTTTTTTTGCGGGTCATGTCGCAGGTAGGGCATCAGTTTGTCTTCATTAATATTTGCAGTTACAGTCTTGTTGGGTTTAATTAATTCATAAGTTAAGTGTGCACACAGAGATAGAGAGTGAGACAGAGAGAGAGACACACGGCACATCAAGGCTTTGTGTGCAGCTTTACAGCGGAATAAGATTTTGCCCATCGTAATTTGTCTTTTTAAAAAAAAATGGAAGGTCAATAGTTGGCAGATAATGTTGATATTGTTGCAGGTTGCCACAAATAAGCAAATGTGAGGATTGTTTTTCTTACAAATCATCACTTTTACAGCCAGGGTTTTTTTTTTGGAGACGACGACACGTTACAAACATGACATGGAAACATGAACATTTCCAAGTCAATGAATATGTCTTGGACTTCATTTACAACCGTTATTAAGAAATACAAACAGTATAGTACAGTATGGTAACTCTGTCTGGAGAAGGGAATTCTCAAAAACTGAGTGACCGTACAAGAAGAAGACTAGTGAGGGAAGACACCCAGCCAACTCTGAGGGAGTTATATTCTTCTGTGTCTGTGATTGGAGAAACTGAACTACACGTAGTGCAGTTTTGACTGTTGCACCATCAGTCACAGCTTCATGGTGGAGTGGCACAGAGGATTTTCATACAAGAAAACAGATCAAAACTAGGCTCATGTCCTTTTTGGGAAACTGGAGCTGAAATTTCACATTTTCTATTGAAGAAAATCCTTCTTTATGCCACTCCACCATGAAGCTGAATGGTGGAGCAACAGACAAAATTTGAACTGGAATTGTTTTGCCCCCTCTGGTGTTGAAATATAATAAAATGTATGTGAATGAACTCGGATTGCAGTGTTTAGATTTATAAACAATGCTTAAGGAATAAGTAAAAGTTGAATTATTTACGGGTTCGTTGTTTGTTCTCCTTTGAACCTCCGCATTGTTCACTGGCTTTGACTTTGGCGCTAAGAGCAGATAGTGATGGACTGATTAGACAGCGGTTAACTTTGATGCACCAGATCAGTCCAAAAGGCAACTTTGATTTGCTAATGTACCCTAGATCTCTCTGCCACCTGCTGAACACTGGCACCTGCTGGACAGTTCAGGAATGTGCATCCAAACTCAAAGTATGAATTTCATATTTAAAGACTACAGTCAGCACAGGATCTGTACGTGCACAAGCATGTTACTTGTTTGGAACGGGCACGGCAAAATCTTTGGTGAAAGCTTTTTCTGTATTAACTCAAGATAAATATAACAAACATATTCAAGTACATTTTTGATGATTGAACAAATGTTGAAAAAACCAACTTCAGGAGGAAAGCTCAACTTGAAATCAGAAGAATTCAAGACTACTGTTGGTTGCATTGCAGATGTAGATGTGAAATGTTCAGATGATTCTGGTCATCACTGAGGCTCTGGGACATATTTGCAAACAAGCATCTCATAGTTGCTTGTGCAACTCTGCCAAACAGTCAGTTTTCTTTTTTCTTTTTTTGGTTCGTCAGGTTGCTTTCACAGCTATAGTCCCTTTGTTTAGCATGTAAACAAAATCCACATGGTCAGAAGTAATGGGTTTCTGTTTTTGGGTTTGTGTCATAGCAGAAACTTCAAGAGCCTGTTAAGCTGAGGTGCTAACATCAGAGCTATCGCTGGCCTCGACTAGTCTTTGTCCTGATGAAGTTTGTTTTATTCTATTTTTAAGTTCTGTTTCCTGTCCCAGGTAGCTCACTGGGGTAGGGGTTGTACTACCCACATGTCGACCTCGGTTCTATTCCCGGTCCTGCTACCTGTCTGTGTCCTTGGACAAGACACTTCATCTGCATTGTCTCAGTCCATCCACTTGTAAAGGGGTACTGGCCTTGACTGGGGAAGTAACCTGCAATCGACTGGCATCCCATTCAGGGGGAGTCATAGACTCTCATTCGTTTCACGCTGTGGAATCCAGAGATAAACACTGGAACCAATGGAAGTCGGGTCGTATAGGACTCCCTCTATTTTTTTCCCTTATTATTTATTCCGTTGGCAGTCCCTTTCAGGTAACCTAATGGTCCTTATGCTAGGTTTACACATAGGCACGATGCGCTACGAATAGCATTTTCCCGTCATTCGTGGCACATTCGTGACATTCCTAGCGTGACTTAACGCATCTGAATAGAGTTCTTAAAAGCGCGTGTCGGTCCGTGATATTCGTGATATTCGTGGAGCATGTTTTGCCTGTCAAAAAATCTTCCACGAATGTCACGAATCACCCTCGATTCGTGGAGTGCGCAACTGAGCGTGTCGATTCGTGGTGATTAGTGGTGAAGCGTAATAGAGCGTGACAGCATTCGTAGTGTATTCTTGATGGTTCTTGGAGCGCATCCCGGCACGCGTCGTTACGAAGCGACACGACGGCTCTCACGCGCTTTCACGCGGTGTCACGTTTTACTGCGCGCCACTGAATCACTGTTTCCGCCCACGCGCACCCACGATTGATTTAAAAACCCTGCTGCACCGCATTTCTTCAGTT
>OMMV01126353.1:1808-12510 GCA_900302635.1 Chatrabus melanurus
TGATCACGCTCACAAAATGCACCACATGGTCAACATGTCATAGCTGATGCTCCCTCACTATGCAAGTGATACTTCTCATCTCAGTCTCCTTAACTAACTGCTTACACACGTTTAATGAAAATGATCCGCTCGATACACGCGTTTATAATAAAAAGGATGAGATCCATGCATGCGTTTATAATAAAAATTATAAGATAACACAATAATACTGTCCCTACATTATGGATTTTGTGTAGCAAATACAATATTCCTGAACAATGAGTCGTGTGCGAGGAATTCCGGGATTTGTCTCACTGAAAAGGGTGGCGTCAACATGTGCTGACGACAATATATGCTGTAAAAACCACCACCAGTTCTGGAGCAGTCAATAGTTTGGCTGACAGTAGGTCAGACACAACAGAGCATGTCGTATGCATGTGTAATTGCAGTTAATCATCCTTGCTGGACCTCTTGAAAGTAAATGCAGGGTGACATAAACTGTAGACTGGTGATGATTTCACTTTGTTGGATTTGGCAGATTGGTCAGGAATAAATGAATGTGCATTTTAAAGGAGGGAGCAAACAATTATGTAACCAGGACAAAGGGGGCTTTTAGTGTTTTGCAAAGTGCTATAATAAGAATGACGACCATCAGAGGTGAAATGTAATAAATGCTTTTCCAATAAAGAATGTGAAAAAGTATTTTTGAGTGGCAAATTGATTTCAACAGCATCCACAGCTGAGTTTATCACGGCTGGTTTTGGGACGGGTGACCCACAAACAAAAGAAACTGCATACCAGATTGATTGGGACCCAGCTTAACAACAACTATCTGTGCTGTTCACCAGCAGGGTGCGCTATAGAGCTGCAACAGTTAATAGATTTATCAATGATTCCTTGCCAGCTACTTTTGTAATTGATTAATCATTTTGAGTCTTTTTTTTAAATGTCCAAATTCTCTGATTTCAGCTTCTTAGATGTGAATATTTTGTGGTTTCTTTAACGCTCTCTGACAGTAAACTGACATCTTTGGGTTTTGGACAAAGCAAGAAATTTGAGGACGTCGTCTCGGGCTCTGATAAACAATATTTTTCACCATTTTCTGACATTTTATGGACAAAACTAATGCATGAATCCAAAAAAATAATCAGCAGATGAATTGATAATGAAAATAATTGTTAGTTGCAAACATATGAAATCTCAGGATTTTACTTTCTATCTTTTTGTGTCCAAGTAGGTTGACTCAGGTCAGCTGGACTTGTTTAGTTCCTTGAAGGCGTTTCGCTCTTCGTCCACAAACGCTTCATCAGTTCAAGTTGGAGCAGTGAGAGACTCGAATATTCATCCTCTGTGGAGGCACTGATGCCACAGTGATGTAATGAAAGTCGTTAAGATCCGTTGGTCACAGGAGATCAGTTGAGTTGCTGTTCTTTGTTTCATTTGAGGAGAGGTGAGGAGAATCTTTGAGTCTCTGTGGTATCGATGAAAGGATAGAATTCTAGGTGGTGTCTCACCTCTGTTTACAGAAGGTTTCATCACTGTAACAGACGGTTTCCATGACACCTCTTTCAAACCAACCATCTTCCCTGTCTACAATGTGAACATTGTTCTCTTCAAAGGTGTGTCCTTTCAACTTCAGGCGCCGGGAGACCGCTGAGCCCTGACCTGAGGAACTGGCCCTCCTGTGTTGAGCCATTCATTTGTTGAGTGGCTCTTTGTCTTCTCCGATGTAGAGGTCATTGCACTTCTTGCATACACTCGATTGCTTTTGTGGGTGTGTGGGTGCGGTCTTTGGGGTGAACCTGAGGTGCGTTCAGTGGAGAAAACGGTTTGTAACACCCGCGGGCGCTTTGCCATTGAACGACCTGTTCGCCAAAAGGGTCAGCGAACACTCGCTAGCAGAGGCAAGCGGTCTCGCTGGTGCCTCGCGGCGTGACCCTCGAGGACACAAACATAGCGGAGTTTGTAGTCCGTGCCGTCGGAAGACTGCAAGGGCAACATTTCCAGCAGAAACGGCGTCAGTTACGGCTGTAGCTGTGGTTGATCTTTCCAGTGCGTCGTCCATAAGATCATCTAAGAGCACAGAAACGGCAAATTCCTTCATAACAGCAGCGGTCGCAACTCTTCTTCTTCTGTGAGGTTTTATGGCTGTTGGCAGCCCGACAGGTGCATTACTGCCACCATGTGGACAGAAGTGTGGATCGGCACTGTATCCAAACGCGCCATTTCGCAGGCGCGCCTCTTGCAATGAACAAGCCGTTCAGCCGGGACCGTTCGCGTTAAGCACTCTGTCACGTTTTCTTCTGCTGAACGCACCTCTGTTTGTTGAAAATCCTCCTGAGTTTCTCATAAACTCCAGCCACATAAGGAATGACACGGTTATTCCTTTTTTTTCTTTTCTTCATCACTCGCAGTGTTGGTATTCCTTCTGGGACTTGTAGCTGTTTTCACAAAGGTACAGTTAAGACAGCGACAAACTTTAAGTGCCTCCTTCAGGTGCTGGTGCTCCTGTTCTTGGGCCCGGGCACTTGTTAGGATGTTATCAGCCCGGTGTTGCAGGGTTCAAATAACGACCAGCTTGTGGGTGGTGGGAATCAAAAAGGGAGGTACTGAAAGTTAGTGGCAGAATCTATGATTAAGATTTACTGGTAAATTAAAGGATAACAAATCAAAAATAATAAATAGACTCTCAAAAAAATAATCTTTTGATTAATCAATTACAAAAATAATCATTAGTTGCAGGTCTGTGCTCCTGTTAATAACTTGTTGTGTACCGAGTTTCACCTTGAGGTGCTGCCCCCTCGTGGCCACAATTACACTCAAAACAACAGGCAACAAAATTGTCGTAAAAAAGAGAGGCAGCTGTGTTTTATGTGCAAGAACAGTTCGGTAGGAGACAAGGATACCATTACTTCACTACCACCGAGTGGACTGACAGCAGTGCGGTAATGTAACTGCTGCTTTATCAAATATAAATAAAATGCTAAGATTTATATCTTAGTGAATATTCACAGCTTAAGTCGGACACGGACTCAAACTGGCATTCAGGCATATGATTATTTAGTAAATTTTTAGAAAGAGAAAAAAAAAAAACGTACATTCCCTGACCGGGAATCGAACCCGGGCCGCGGCGGTGAGAGCGCCGAATCCTAACCACTAGACCACCAGGGAGTTATGAACTGCATGACTTAACACCACATAAATAAGGTGAAACATGTGGCGAGCGTTTTTGTTTATCAAGATGTTACTTATGAAAGTTGTTCTTTTACTCTCATAATTATCTTTCGCATGCGGCTGAAATCAAACCAGATGGCAGAAGACGGTTTGTTGTCACAGTGACGCTACCTGAAGAGGCTGAAGTTGGCTCCTTATTGGAATTGTCCGTTCCACCTTAAATGTTGCACCGCCTACTGCAATGACGCTATTACGCCTGTAGGGGGACTCATTTACCGAGTCTGTTGTTTGGATTCTCAGGAACGTGTTAACAGGCTTTAGTCTATGGGCCAAGCAGGTTTTCGGTTTATTGACTGTAAGTGAGAGCGTGAATGTGTTTGTCTGTCTGTATGTGGCCCTGCGATGGACTGGTGCCCTGTCCAGGGTGTACCCCGCCTCTAGTGTACATCCGTCCTCTCCCTGCACCCCATCTGCAGATTCCGCTGCACAACACAAGTGGAGTGCGGCACATAACAGCGCTGCCAACTTAACGGCCGGCGACTCTCTGGGCAACTGGTACCGCCAGGAGACAGCCACAGTGCCATTGACTGAGTGGAGAGCACAGCTGGTTGCCAAAGACTACGGAAAGCTGGGAGGCAGGCAGGAGAAGGGGATGGGGGAAGGGGGAATGGAAGGAAGGGAGAAGGAGTGGCAGAGGGAGGGGGGGAGTTTGAGGAGACAGGTGAGGGGTGCACTTGCACATGTCCTCCCTTCTAACTAAGGTATGTAAATAAAATTTGATTTATTTATTAGCATCATGGTCTTTGTGTGTAATTCACGTAATGTATTTTAATTAACTCAATATATTTTTCATTACTCAAACACAATTTAAACATAGTCTCTATAATGTCCTCGTATTAATGGCCTGATGGGTGCATAGATTAACATTTATAGATTGTTTTTCATTACTCAAACATAATTTAAACATAATGATTATGTTCATGTGTGGAGGAGCCATTTATTGAAGAAAAGGTAGGCACATTATTTGGGAAAAAGGAGGAAATGTAAAGTACATGGTAACAGGGGCGCTGCTAGACCAAGAGCTGCAGCCTACTGGGGCACAGGCCCCCACACTGTTACTATTGTTGACGTGATTTTAAAGCTAATTTTCTTGCAATCTGTCAGTCACAGCAACAAGTGGCTAGTACTGTTTTAAAGCTTGTTTTGTGTCGTTTCATATGACAATAGGGTATGTATATTCTGGCAGAGTGATGAATACAAGGCTGTAAATGTATCAGAGAAAAATGCAGCATTTACTGGGGCACTGTCGTTCATTACTGGGGCACGTGCCCCAATAAAAAGGGTCTAGCAATGTCATTGCATGGTAAAGAGGCTAATATACAAAGCAGAGTAAATCAATCAATCAAGATCACATGAAGAGCACGACATTGTACACATTCACGTCGCTTTCATGAACAACAGCTCACCCATTTAACGAATAAAAAGGGGAGGCGTGAATGTCGAAGAAGGATATGGAAATGAGACTTTTGCGTTTATGCAAACTGATCACTTGACCACACAATGTGCAATGCAATAAGACCAAATGACACACTTAACAATTTGTGGGGGGAAAAGTCAATGTTTGATTCATAGTCGATTATGAATTATTCCTAATGTCACATCCATATCATTCCATTGAAAAATAACCAGAATCTTTATAGTCGTTTCAGACAAAATGTTGACGAACGTAGCAGGATTTGAACCAGCGCTGAGGGGGCGCCTTTTTTTGCATACTTTTTTGTAGGAAACCTCGACATACGCACAAGTCCTTTGGCCAGCTGAGAGTTGAGCAAATGCTACCAAGATACAGCCAATGGCGGCCCGAGTTGCTACCAAGAATTTACCAATCGTCGAGCTCCCTGCTACCAAGAATGGGGCCCCGCCTGTCACCTAAGCAGCACGGGAACGGCCAATCCAGAATCGAACCGCTCGTCTGAGGACCTGGCCAGTGATGAGCCAATTGGAGAGCTGTTGCCATGGGCTACGTCACCCCCTCACCCAAGGGGAGAGGGAGGGGGGAGTTTCAAGTATGTAAATAAAATTTAATGACATGGAAAAAGGACTAGGCTAACATAGCAGACATAAATAATTATTCAGAATAAATAAATGGGTTCATTAATTAATAGTTGATTAATAGTTGATTCATAGTTTATTGATTAATAGTTTTCCATGTTGCAATGCAATAAGACCAAATGACACACCTAACAATTTGTGCGGAAAAAGTCAATGTTTGATTTATAGTCGATTATGAATGGTTCCTAATGTCATGTCCATATCATTCCATTGAAAAAAATAGAATCCTTATATATAACAACCGGACCACGATGGAAATAAGTGTTTTTTCACTTTCTTGTGTTATCCGTGTATTTTAATGTACACTATATGTTGTGTCTTATAGTGTACATTACTTTACTAAATAATGATCGCGGACCAACAGGATCGGGAGAAATGGAACAATCAAGAACCTAAAGCTCGTTGGGCAACTAACACCAGGACAGCAGTGCTTATTGGTGCTGAAATGGGCACACCAACACTACAAAATCTTGCAACATGCATGATGGAGACCATGAAGTAGTTGCACCCATATCCCCCAAGGGAATAGTCCTCAGTGCTCCCCAGGTTGTAGCCATACGTCTGGTTGAGTAAGCCCTAATCCCAGTGCGAACCAGAAACTCCTGTGCCTCATAAGCACAGGGAATGACATCAAGAACCCAATGGGACAAGTGCTGTTTATACAGGGGCAATCCCAGCGTACCCTGTCCATAGCAAACAGACCTGAGAATGGGACATCCATACAGGCTGAGTGCAAGATACATCGGCAAGCAGCACCCTAACAGGACATAAGGTAATCAACCCTCATGTCCTGCCAGCGAGGAGGGAGAGGGTTGAAGCTGCACCACCTCCAGTATTTGAGCAACAAACTGGGAACCACGCACCTTTGGCAAAAAGGCAGGATGAGGCCAAAGCCATACCCAAATGCCATCGGCCCTCCACCGCAGACAAGCGGCACTGAGAGCGCAAAGCTGACCAGTAAGCCATAAGGAAAGCTGTCTACAGAAACAGCAAGTCTCGGACAGCAATAGGCAGAGTGTTCGCATCAGCAATGGGCTTGTAAGGGGACACAGTGTGGTGATGCAACATTAAAAGGGCAAATCTCAGTTCGGTGCCAGAAAGGCATGGCCCGGACACAGATAATGGGCCCCTTTCATAAACTGACACACCAAGGGATGATGACCCAATGACCGGCCATCAACACCCTCCCATGAAATGCCAAAATGACAGAGGCATGAACACCAATTATACTTACTGCCTAGCCTGGATCCAGCTGAGACCGCAGGAATCAAAGGACAAGTGCTAAGGAACAGGCTATGGGATCAATACCCCAGCAGTGACCCAGTCTGGAAAGATCCTCCACCGTAGAGAGTAACCAGTATGAGTAGACGGAGCCCCAGCATTACCCAATGTGTCATGGACAGTGTTGTCTAGCTGACTGGACAACACAAGAGACAGACTGTGCAGAGGTCAGGCGCATAGGGCTGTTGGATTCTGATGTAAAATCCGTCCGTCCACCTGAAGACATTGACCTGGGGCCACCTTGTTTCAAACCCAAAATTTGACTACCATATCTGGGCGCAATTCCCATTCTCCTGGGAGAGGCCCTGCGCTGGACAGAAGGTCCAATGCTGTGTCTGCTATGTGCAGAAGGTGGATTGCCCAAGGGAACATGTGTGCTGTCTTAGTCATTGTGACGAAATAGAAGCTGAGACCAAAAAAGTATCTCCCCCCTCCATATTGCTGGGGTTGCAGGGTGCTCATTAGTTAGTTCACCATGTCCCCACTGTTGTATCTTTAGTTCATTGATACAGTAATTCATACAGTTGTTCGTGTAGTTAAGATGATACACTTAAAAAAGATATTTGAGTTGTTAGTTAAAAACAGTGTCATGACGAATATAGTCCACAAGGTGGGAGTTGTTTTATTTGGAGTCACAGAGAACAATGAGTAAGTGACTTGGAGAAAAAGAAGTTCATGACGAATTTTTTTTCCCCAAGTGATAGATGGACACGACAGATGTAAAGACAATGAAAATGCCATGCGTTTGTTGAGCTGACTAATTTATCCAGCCTCCTCTTTATAGTCAGGTGGCATAGCTCAAAATTTCACAACAATTGTTCAGTTTGTGATAAAAGCATGAAATTGCTACCACAGTTAGTACATACCATAAGGTTTATTTTCAGATGTGGAGGCAAGTTGGATTTGACCTCTGAGGACCATGAGAGATCAATGAAGGATTACACAGTGGTCAAAATTTAAAAATCCTCCAATCATATTAAAAAGTATACCATATTATTTGCCTGATCGTAAAAATTCTAAAAAGGTATAGTTTGGACTATCATGACTGAATGTTATGGAGTTATGGGGTAAAAACAGCAAAAATGGTGACAAACATCAATTTCAGTTTGTACAGGGGTCAAAAGTTAAAGTTGCTCCAATTTTGGTAAAAAGTGATGCAAATTATTGGTTGAGCTAATAGGATTAATAAGTGGAATAGTTTGGACTGTGTTGAATGCTTGGTCTCCAAAGTAAAGGTCAAACAAGGTCAATGTCCATTGGATACTATGACATACGTTACCCCGTAACGTGATAACTAAGCATAACAGATGGTGCAAACTATTCCTTTTTAAAACCATATTAGGTCAAGCAGTAATTTGCATCACTTTTTTATTTATTTATTTATTTTTACCAAAATTGGATCAACTTTTAACCCCTGTACCACTTGTGCTTTTCCCCCAAAGGGGGATTCCGGGGGGGAATTCCCTGCCGGTTCATTAGCCTACTTTTATTTATTTATTTTAACCAGGAATGACAGATCCAAAACATGAACTAACAGAAATTTATATGTACAGGAATGTTTCAGCTTCGTAATGCCAATCAGTAATATACATGGCATATGGATATTAGTTCACATAACATAGCCTTTAAATGGTAGAGCATCATCAGGTAGCTCACAGCTAAGTGAGTTAAATTAATTACATTTATATCAATGCCAACAAGGCTCCACTGTAGCCATTATCCTGTCATCGTATGGTTTCTTATAAGTGAGGAATCAAAGTCCAAGTCCATAGCGCTCTCCAAAATGTGCACACAACATTCTTCTTTAAAGTAATTTCAGATTTAGACAACAATTGAGAAATCTGGCAAATTTTTAATTTTGTTCAGCATTTCACGTATCTTGTTCTGCACGATCAGGATGGATAAACGGACAAAACGTACAAACACAAACCAATCCAATATCCCCCAGTTTCACTACAAGATGGTGGATAAATATTAATTGAAATTTTTTAAATCAGTATCAATAAATTATTTGCTTAAAACATTATTGCTAGCAAGAAAAAAAACATTCAAATGTGGCGCAATTACTTTAAGAAATTTCTACAAACATTCAAATTTATTTTGCACAGAAAAAAATAATCTAACGTATATTTGGATATACAGTAAAATCTTTAACTGCGCTACCTATTCAGAGACAGAATTGCTTGCGCATGTAAAGGCGAGCTACAACAAACCTGTGGGCAGCAGATCTTGAGCAGGTTGATGGTCTTGCCACAGACATACACGTCATTGGCAATATGTCTCAGGAAGACGGGCACACAATCCTCCACATCCTTTGAGATCTGAGTGTAGCCTTGAACCCAGAAGTGTTTGTCTGCAGAAATTCAAAAACAGCTGTAAGTTGTTGCCACACAATTTAGAACAAAAGTCTAAAACACAAATTATTTGCAATCAAAAGCCAGCTTATTGTCTTCCAAAGCACCAATGAACATGTAGAAAAAAGTCCAACATTATATGTAATTGTATTTGAAATGCATTATTTGTGAGACACTGTACTGCAGCACTGAAGTTAATTAAAAAAAAAAAGTTCAGCTGTCTGAGGTCCACGCCGCCCTGTCTTTGACATTTAGAAAGACATTTTGGTGTCAGGTGACATAGCGCTGTAAATCCTATAGATAATGTGTTTATGTTGACTAGATTTACATCACCAAAACTTATTAAATGCAAAATATCAATTTTTATCCTCTGTAATTACTGTGAACCAGATTCAGAGTGTAAAATTGTTTCACAAGCCAAATTTGAGCCCTTCAGACAGTAGTTTGAGACCCATGATTTTGATCAAGTACTTTCCCTGGTCAGTTATGGACTAACACTGCAACATATTACACAAGTACAAGTAAGAGCTTTCACTGAGCCGAATACTTTTCTTTATTAGTACAACTTACAGGGTATAGAAAACCTCTGGCCACCTGAATTAACGCTTGGAAATTGTTAGTGCTTAGCTCAGTGATCCTCAGCTAAAAGCATATGAGAACATGAATGCATGGGGCTTCCAGAGCTCTTTACAGAAAGCCTGCGGCTTGCCAAGAAAGCTTATCCACTGATTGCTTCTTAGTCGGACAGACTGGGAGGAGAACAAGGACACTGTGTGTCCTCCAAGATGCAAAAGGGAGAAGTGCACAGGTTCCCTGCTGTAGTTGATAAGGTGTAGCCGATGAGCAAATGAAGCTCTCAGGCAGACAAAGAGGTGATCTGACCTTGAATAGACTGTTTCTTGACATACAACATCTGGACAGGGTAAGTCTTCCCATATTTATCGGGTCAGCAATTTAATGACAATTTAAATCTAACAAGTTATTCATGTCTTGTTTTCTCCATCTCCAACATCTCCGACTATCACAGCTACAGTCAGGTGCATAAGTATTTGGACAGTGGCAATTTTTGTAATTTTGCCTCTGTACACCACCATAAAGGAGTTAAAGAATCATTCAAGATCTGTGCATAGTGTAGACATTTAGCTTTAATTCAAGGGATTTATCAAAAATATAGTATGAACCAATTAGGAATTACAGCCATTTTTATTCACAATCAGTCCATTTTCAGATACCATAAGTAATTGTACAGTAGACTGACAAGTGGTTTCATGGCCAGGTGTGGCCTATTCCTTCATTATTCCATGACAAATTAAGCAAATAAAAAGTCTGGAGTTGATTCCAAGCTACCACATTTGTATTTGGTAGCTCTTCATTAGAACTCTAAGTAATAAGGCCATCATTAGGCTGAAATAAATAAAAAAAAATCTTATCAGACAAAGAGCAGAAACTTTAGGAGTGGTTAAGGCCTTGTCCACACTACTCTGGTTTCACAGGAAACTGTGTAAGTATCTCTCCGTTTAGGCCTTTCATCCACACTAATCGGCCGTATTCTCTGCCGCAAACCGGAGCCTGTTGAATCCACTCTCCAGAGTGGAGCGATCTGAATCCGCAGCAGTCGTGGCTTTGTGTGGACAGCCTAACCGTCTGTTGGTGCAGTAATATTAACCACCAGCGGGAGGAAGCAGCGGTGTGTCCTGTCGCTGTGAGCGCGGCTGTTCTGCCCACAGAAGAAGACCAGACAGTGCAGTTGACGGCAGAATTATTTGTTTTTATTATTTTTTAAATTTTTTTTAATCGCCCTA
>OMMV01126357.1:0-14520 GCA_900302635.1 Chatrabus melanurus
CAGCTTTTTATTTCAACTCACTATGTCTCCTAGCCCCATGTAGGCTATATGTTTCATTTTATCTTATTTTCCTTTTTACTTTTGGGCTACATTATTCATTTTAGCAGACACTTTTATCCAAAGCGACGTAGGCCCTACAACAAAAGAATAACATTCAAATACTGTTCTCATACTGTTCAAATGAGTATATTAAACTTTTTTTTTTACCTGGGACCGTAGGCCTATTCAATCACAAAGAATTTTGTAAGACTACAAGTAGCTCCTAATTGGCGAATTTAAGAGAAACTCCTAAAAAATAATGGGCGTGTCACTCGTAACTTTAGACCTCTAATTTGGTTTACTTTAAGAGTAGGCCAGTGGTTCTCAAACTTTCCCCCGCTAAGGCTACTAGTAAACCACCTTCTAAATCCTGACTCGGCTCGCGTACCCCCACCATCCGACACATTAAAAAGTTGTTTATGTTGCCACCCCAAACAAGCCAAATGCCCCCCCAAACATGACATCCTGGTAACCCCTCTGCTGTGTAGGCTGTGTCTCTCGATACTTGACATTGATTACTCTGTGGACATGTGCATCTGACGTTGGCTTGTTTTCACTTTAGCAGGTGGTTCCATTTGAATGAATAAACAGGTTCATTTTGTTGAGGCTACATGATTATTATTATTATTATTATGCTATTTTTACCAGCAGTACCAACTTCAAATTCAATACTGCTCATTGTTACTACTTTCATTGTTCTTCCTCTGCTGTTTAATGGGTGAGGAAAACCTGCCTCAACTGCCTGTAATTGGTCCAAAAGTCCAAACTATCCAAAAAGTGTTTTCACAGTGCAAACGAACTGGACCATGGTTCAGTTTAATCCAGACTGAGACCACCTCTTTTGGTTGGACCAAATTTTGCTCCATTTCGGTTCACACAAAACAGAAAAGTCCGACAGCCCGGACCAAACAAGATGCGTGTGAAAGCACAAGTCTACTGCGGGGTTTCCACCCAGTTGCACGTGCCCAGTGGGGTATTTAATAAGAAGATCAAACCGCCTGAACTGGTTCCATTCAATGTGAAGTAGCGGCAGTTCTACTCTAAAGTCTTTCCAGATGTCAGAGCTCTTTACCCTGTCTCTAAAGGTGACAACACTGAGAAGGAAACTTAAATTTAACTGCTTGTATTCTCAATCTTTCAGGCAGTACCTGTCGTTCATGACCACAGGTGAGGGTTAGAACATAAATCAGCTGGGAAAATGGAGCTTCAGCTTCCGAGTCAGGTCTTTCTTCGCCATTGCTGTTGACACCTCGCCAATCTTCTTGTCGATCTCTTGCTCCCTCTTGCCCCCAAGGTACCCAGCTCCTTCACTCGGGGGCTGTAACTTGCAATAACCTGGTTCCCAACCTAGAGGGAGCAATCCACTAGTTTCGAGCAAAGTACAAACATGGCCTAAGATTTGGAAATGCTGATGTCACCCAGTTGTGGACAGATATGTAATTTACAAACAGATGAGCAGGAACAAAAAAAGCATGAAAACACATGACCTGAGGACAAGTCGACAGCTTTTACGGGTTCCTGCATTTCTTTTGAGCCAGTTGGACAATGCCCTGATTCCTGCAGCAACTGTGAGAAATCCAACATTCCTGTGAGAGCATTCCTTTTGGCGAGAGAGACTCTCCAAATGTTATTTCCTGTCATCATTAGTGCTATCTTCATATCTGTATGTAGATAATAAATGCCTAAGAAATACTTTCCAACTTTTTCATTCTTGTCCCACCCCCGGCGCAGTGGCTATCAGAGGCCATCGTGGTCCATCGGCTCCGAGGGGTTGTTGGGCCATAGTAAATACTCTCCTTTGATCTCATGCTGCAGAGACCCCCGTCGACTTCAGATTAGATTCTTTCACTTTGCATAAAACCTCCTGTAGTCAGGGGTAACTTGAATTCAGGCTTCAAGCTGCCTTCGGGGTTAACATTACATTTGCTTGTCATTTATAACAAAACATAACAGTTTTTTTAAGCTGCTGGTTATTCTTTTTGACCATTTCGAGGACCATGTTTAGGGGGTCTGCCTCCGCTGATCTCTCTGGTAATCCACGGTTAAAACTAAAACTGCATCTGTTGGCCCCGTGGATTACCATCAGCTGTGTGGTCCATTTCCTGAACTGTTCCATCTGACACGCATAGGCACCTTCCTGACCTCTTTTCAGTTGCGTGCCTGGAAACTGATGAATTAGAGGCCTTAGGCTCAAGTTACCTCTGACGTTGACAGCGGTTCTGGTGCCTACATCGACCACTTCCCGCACCCATAAGTACACACCAGACACACACGCTGTGCTCCAACACAGTGTAGATAAAGTGAGATTGTTTGGCCGTGCATAACATTACGTCAGCATGTGAAAAGGAGAACTGTCTTTCTCGATTTGTGTCATCAGTAACCTTTGGAGTGACGGATCCGTGTCCGTAATCAGAGTCAGGTCCACGAACATCTAACCTCTACATGTGACCTACTATGGCTGTTGAAGTATTAACCAGATTTCACACAGCTGTTTTCCGAAAATCTGTTTCTCCTTTGGAGTGTTGGTGAAGAAAGAAGGTGTGAAAGCAATAAGCTAAAATATAACAAACGTTTTATTACAGATCAGAAATAATTTTTTTTCACATAAAATAAAGCATTCTGAGTTAAGTTCTGTCAGCCCAGCTCAAGCCACGCTGCATATCTTCAGCCTATACGGAAACATGGACTTCTGCCCACAAGGATGAGCTACATAAAAATGTTTGCTCTGGAACAAATCATGGACATTGACAGACATTAATGAAAGAATGTTTTATCTTTCTTCATCTTTATTACCTTCATCGAAGAGATTATGCTTTTTTTGCTGTTTGTCTGTTAATTTGTTTTTCAGCAGGATATTGCAAAATCCTTGAAGAGATTTCAATCAAATTTGAGAAATAGATAACCCTCGAGTCAACAAAGAACCCGTTTAACTTTGGTGCAGATCCGGATCAAGGGGTGGAGCTTGCCTTTGATCTTCTCTCCTTTGATCCTGACCATGCTTTTGATCTTTAACTGTTGAGCTCTGATCTTGATTACTTAGATCCTGTAATCAGGTCTGCTGATTTTGTTCAGAGAACATTGGGATCAGGATCAAAGTTCAACTTCAAAGTTTGGCAATCAGGATCTAAGGTTAGCCAACAAAATTTAAGGTCAGCCAACGGGATCGAAGGCCAGCAACAGGGATCGAAGGTGAGTGTCCAGGATGCCATGTTTTTCTATCCATACTTTGGTTCAGATCCAGATAATGATCTGGATGTCGTGGTCAAAAATACATTTTTGACAGGAATGTTCTACTAGAGTGGACTAAGGATTGGAATTTGGTTTGGGCCGTAATTTCATATTAAAATGGGCTTTGGACATTGGTGGTGGCATATGCTCTACCAAGTGCCTGAGATTTTTTTTTTCAAAATAAGAGCATACAAATAGATGCCAGTGTGTTGGAAATGGTACTACTTCTCAATGGTTGTGAAGTATTTAAAAAAAATTAAATATACAATTCAGATCCATATCAGGATTAAATCATTTTGCGCTTCTGTGACCTGTTTTTTTTAATTTTTGGAGTTGATTGGATTTAAAGCATACAAATATATAGAAATAAGATTTGACAAGGCCACTTATTTTCTTTCATCTTTCAACAAAATGTAAAATTCAGAAATTTTAGTACTTTTACCTTCTCTTAATTGTAAAAAAAAAAAAATATATATATATATATATATTCTGCATTTCAAGGATCGGCTGTATTTTGGATATCACGTTTTGTAGTTGCCATGTTTTCCCCAGCAACGGCAGCTCCCGCGCCGTTGATTGAATAAGCATGAAACCCGCATGTAAAGCCTCCCCGATAACACTTGATTTAACTCATCGCCTGTTAATCACCGATATGCCAATGAATTTGGGGAATTAACACACACCAGAACTGATTGTGTTAATTTTGAACAGCTGAAGTTACCGCAGCCAGAAAATCAACACTTTGTTGAAAAGTTGCAGAGGGCAATCTAACGTTCCATATAATTAGAAAATTTGGAAGTGCTCAGACAGAACACCAGCGTATTCCAAGACGTGTGCACAGACAGAAGAAATTATCCGTCAGCTCTCAAGTTGCGTTTCAGCGAAAAGGTTCTGCAAAGGACAGAAAACGCGAAGGTTTTATCAAGGTCCTACTTTCTGTATGACGGTTTTAAGCAGCAAATATCGTAAAATTAAAAATGTACACAGCTATGCATTTATGTTTATCGTGCAACGTCTTCATGGAGTTGATGATGATGATGAGGATGGGACACGATCTCCTGGATGCTGGAAATGAAAATTTTCAGAATGTCCTGGAACAATCCAAAGATTGTGGTGCTGCCTGAGAGACAGATTGACAAGATTGGACAAATATTTAAAGCAAAGTAACCAAGTTTTTAAAATCAAATTCCTTTGCACCTGTTTTCAGTCTGAACAGAGTGACGGTGACAATAGTTTAAAGCATGATGTTAGACTGATGAACAGGATGACGAATCACGATGTAAGATAGCTCGCCGCTTCCTCTTTCGCTCACAAGTCTGGAAGTGATTTGTGTCTGTTTTCAGATAAGAAAGGTTTGGTGTCAGAATGCAGGTTTCAGTCAGTTTGTCCAAGGAGCAGCAGTGAAATATCTTTTCACCGCAAACGCCATCTTTCCACCCACGTATGAGGAATCCGCAGAGAGACGAGGCGGTAATAAGAACAATTTTGGCAGCTCACAGCTCAGGTATGTGTGGTGAAGAAAAGAGGGAATTAAACAACACTGAAGGGAAATGAAGCGGCTCTTGGAGCTAAACTGAGCTCAGATTTATTAAGGCCCACTCAGGGGAACGTGGTTCTTTATGGTTGCACGCGCAGACACTCGCTGCGTTGGCAGAGGCAGCATGATGTTCCTCAGTCTGAGCGGAAATCCAGCTCTTTATCGATCACTTCAGCTATTCACGTCACGTTCGAGACGTCACCGCGTGCCAAATCAAACACATGGCTGCAGAACGTGCCACAAGACATGTGTGGCTAATTGACCATAATACCAAGCGGCTGTGAAAGTGACAAAAAGTGAGGCGCACTCAAAGGCGGTAGGTTACCGCAGCGTGACTTCAAATAAAAGCGAAGTCTAGCTTAATGAGACTGATGGGTAATAATTATTTACTTTATAATCGCTGGAGGAGATCACATATTATTTCATCACTTTTCGCTGTCTCTGTCCAAGATATCTGCGAAAGCGATGAGCTGGTCGCACTGACATTTTGTGCGGAGACGGTCTTTGGGCCAGGGAAGATTTCATTCAGTTTTGAGGCACATCCCGAATGTTTATGTTGGGGTTTTTTTAACATTGCCAGATGAGACAGACTACTTTGAAAAATTCTACAATTCTAAAATTTTATAATTTTCTTTGTATAATTATTGTATAATATAATTTTCTTTGTAACAGTAAAATTTGATGAATTGGGACATAAACTGGAAAAAAATGCTATATTATAATAATAATAATAGGCACCAATGGGCCTCAGGGTCTATATCGGGCTTACTTCTGCAGAAATGGTTCAACAGTGAGAAATGGCCCTTCATGCAACAAGGTAAAAATATGTAAAATAATAAACAACAGCAATTAAAAAGAAAAAAATCTTTAATAGTTAGAAATGATCCTTTTTGCTATAATGAACATATACATGGAACATGTACAATGTTGACAACAGAAACAATAACCACAACAATTATTTTTCATAAATGGTTGGAAATGGTCTGCCTCACAATGCTAAAGTAAAATAAATAAATAATAATGATCTATAATCTACATACCCAGCTGACTGATTTCTTTTTATTTTGTTCTCTGACTGAGGGTTCGGCTGATGTAGAGTCTGCAGACCACCACCACTGAGAGCCCAGGAGATGTATGGCAGTGAGAGGGATGGCGTTAAATCGAACCCTGGAGTGTGGATCCGATGGACCGTTCACCACCGGGAGGTGCTGATTGCGTGGACCGGCCGAGCCTTCACTGGAGATTGGCAGGACCTGGGAGACTGTGGAGGTTCGGTGCCTGCTAACGAAATGAGTGCTCTGGGGGATTGGGATGTTCAATGATGCTCCAAGGATCAGAACTGTCAACTGACTGATGATCCCAATTGTGATCTACTTCACGGGTCCATGATCTTTACTGCTTGATTGTTTGGACAACCGGTTAATACGACCGCTGGACTTTATGAGTAATGGATGGCTGCATGTTGGCAGATGCTAAGCTGCATCTTCTCTGTCTTGCATGTTTTACAATTCTTTGTTGCACTTTGTTTTATTTGTTAATGGTAGTATGGCCAGAGCAGATGGTCACCCATCTGAGTCTGGTCTGCTTGAGGTTTCTTCCTGTAAAAAAAAAAAAAAAAAAAAAAATGCCTGAGGGAGATTTTCCTGACCACTGTTGTTGACCTTACCTTTGTGAAGCACCTTGGGGTGACTTATGTTGTGATTTGGTGCTATATAAATAAATTGAATTGACACATATGGCTTGATCAGAATTCACATTTTCCCCCTGAGAATTTTAATCATGAAAATATGCCTTTTTTTGAGCCATTAACTCTTAATTTAATTGCATTCCAGTAGGTTTTTTGACCTATTCTTTGATCATCTAAAGATTAACACTATTCTACACCATATCAGTCTATTTATAGCTTTGTGACAAATCTGGTTTTGTCAAACATGTGATTTATCAACAATCCACCAACTGGCAGAAGAGAGCGGGAGTTACTTGATTGATCAAAACTCAAAAAGTAGATGATGAATTTTGATAACATTTTTTTGGAGAGTTGGTCCATGGGTCTGGGAAGAGTTGATACAGTTCTGAAGCAGATGTGGATCTGAATCAAAGTCTTTACCGTCCTTTTTAATGTCACTGCTGGAGGCTCTTATGATCACCTTGGTCTCTATGTAAATATGATTTTGTGTATGTTAGGAAGACATCTTAATGAGATTTTGAGAAATTGTGTCAAGTATATTGAGGCTATGAATGGGTCGAAAGTGTTTTCATTTTGGTTAGAATTAATCAACAATCAAGGTCAGAGGTCAAGGTCAAATTTATAACCCCATTCTAACATAGAAAAATGGCAAATTTTATTCAGATATTTTTTGTTAGGGAACTTGACTGTTTAAAAGCCAATATTTTCTCAACATGCCTGATACTTTGAAATGTGGGGGTGACTTCACTGTGCTCTCTGAGCACGTTTCCCTTTCATCTCAGTCTTTAAAAATTCGCCATATGACATCATAAAGACAAATCCAGGACTGTTCAGTCATAAGGAAGACATGCACTTTCCAACAAACTTTCCAACTTTTCCACATACTGTAACATTAATTAAGGTACAGTTCTAGCAGATGAGGACTGGATCTCAATAATTGAGAATCAAGCAATCTGCAGCATTGGCATCAGAGAGGACAGGAACTGTATGCAGCCAAGCTGAGCTGCACTGTACAGCTGTCAATGATTGTTAAAAATAGAAGCTGTAAGAAAAGAGAGAGAGAGAGAGACCGTCACACTGCTCCCAACACCTATCAGCAGATATGAGACAATTAAAGGAGAAGTTTGGCCACACAGAGAGATGGAAGGCAGTGTGTGGATAGAATCATCTCACACCTCAGCGAGGAGATGGAATAAGCACCTTCCCCACCAGGCTTGCTTGATTTAATTTATCTTATCGAACGGCCGAGAGAGCCTGCAGGCATGCGGGAATCCACGGAACACACCAGCACACATTAACACCTTTCATCAAGGATAAAACACAACAGAATTTACACAGAGCTGAGTGGGTCATTTATTTTGCGTTGGAGATAAAGTTCGTTCACCGTGTAATCACGAGACTCGCCCACAGCGCCACTGAGCCTGCACATTATCACCGCAGCAAAGCTTGGCAGCGGTGCCACACCGGAGCTGGATTGCAGTTCTGAGTTTCCAGGCAGAAGCTGGATTGTGTCCGTCACTTTATCCAGCTCCAGTGTGACAGTGAGGCTGTTGTGATATCACAGGAAGGTGCTGGTCAGCACACACTCCGTCAGTAAAACGCTGTATGTACATTCTCTCTCTGCTCTCGGTTTTATTTTTAGGCTTTGACCCTTGGCTTCCCTTTTATGAAGACTGGACACGAGCTGCTTTTCATGCACGATCTTTTTCTGTTTCCCCCTCATCATATCCTACTAGGACACAGGGCAAATTCTTTTTTCCCGTTCTGTGGCACTGTTTTTGTTTTGCAACTGCGGACATGCAGCAGCACATGCCGCGGTGCACGCAGCAATATTATTTCCAGTCCTGTGTGTCCATCCATGTATGAACAAAATAACTCGAAGATCCGGTTTGGACCAAACTTGGTGATTGAGGGCCAGCCAAAGACAAAGTGTTCTGATTTTGAGTCAAGGTCACAGGTCAAGGTCAAAATTTGTGTCCAGTGTTTATGTATGAGGTAGCTCAGTGGGATAAGGAGTTGAGCTACCAATATGTCAACATGGGTTTGATTCTTGGTCACGCTACCCCTCTGTGTCCTTGTAAAAGACACTTTATCTACATTGTCCCAGTCCATCCAGCTATAAATGGGTATTGGCATTGGTTGGGGAGTTTACCAGCAATGGACTGGTGCCCCATCCGTGCTGATATCCGGGGATAAATACCAGCACAATATGTCCTCAGGGCCTATGTAAAGCTTATTTGCTCTTCTTCCACATAAAGTTTAAGGGTACCCGCTGCATCAGTATAGAGATGCTAAGGGCTCTAAACATCATAGTTTGACATCTTGGATTATGTCTTTATGCCCTGTGGTGCCAACTGAATGCCTGAATGTCTTTGCTACTGGGTCTCCTTGGAGGATTTCTTCGGTACCACTGGATTAATAGTGTCAAATGAACAGCTGCTTTGGGACACTCAGATGAGGTGCACCACATGCATTAGGTGGGAATGCCAGCTATGACATTTTGGCTATATGGCACGTTTCTCTGGGTCAGGATCCAGCACTCTCATCCACTTCATGCCATGGTATCCAGGGATGAGCACCAACCCAATGGGCTTCTGGACCTGTATAGGACTAGAGGAGCAAAATAATTTAGATGAGGGGAAGTTTGAAAGCTGGCAGTATTTAGCCACTGGGCACCCAAAGTAGCCATCTGATCTGTCTGACTGTTCGTCAGCACCCGGAAAAATTGAGGCTTTTTTGTCTGACACACCCTCCATCTTACACAATGGAATGCACTATCTGTGTCAAAAAAGTATCACTGGTTGCACTTGTCTATGCTGGCGTTGTAAAACAGGTCGACTGAAGCTCTGTTTCCTTTAGCATTACGATCACAGCCAAACATTCTAAAGCCATGCCAGGGATTCATCCCGATTCCAAACTCCAAGCATGATCTAAGAAAGAAAAAGATTAATGCAAGCTTTAGTTTTTCACTTCGTCCTGCCGTACGGATGTGTAACCTGTCGTCATGTCTTTTCGATGTTTTTATTATATGCACAATATTAACTAAAGCAAGCCAGTTTCCCATGAGCTAACATAAAACATAGATTTAAACACTGCATTCTGAGCATGAGAAGCCAAAAGGGGAGAGCTGGAATCCGTTAGGTCTTTTGCTATAGTTACCACAATTTTTTTTTTTTTTTAATCATAGTCATGATGACAATTCTTCAGAGGTTGAGTCAAATGATAATCATTTCTCTGCCCAGTCATCAATCTTGGCCAACACCACAATACCGCAAAGGTACATCGGCAATCATTAAAGGCTCTTTTTAGATAATAGTGATAGTTTTCTCTCTAATTAAATTATTATTATTATGATGGCATGCTGTAATTCCACTGGGGAACATTGCTAAAATCAAAAGCTGTGTCAAAGGTGGAAAGGACAGCTGATTTATAAGATCACGTGATGTTCCCGGTGTGACATTGCCAAAAACTGAGTCATATTCTGAGTTGGCGACCCTAGTGAAGCATCTAAGAAACTCTGAAGCCCAGCATTATACAGTCACATGGGGGGAATGATCTACCTTTTTGGTATCCAGAACAGAAAGGGGATTGGTCAGACCTGAATAGTGGCAGTCAAGCAAAATGGGATTTAATAAGCCATAGAGCGGCCATCACTCTGGGTATCCATGTGTTGAGAGCTTTCCTGGCACAACTCAGTGGACGAAGGTGTTTAGCACAAAAGTTCTCCCTGTCATAGCATGTTAAGAGCAGCAGGGGCTGAACGTAGTGTTGACAGCCTGGCAGGGGTCCAGGGTCGTATAAAATGGTGCTGTGTGATAGAGACGGTATGCAGTTTGTGCCACGTACATCTTAAGTTATCTGTTTGGATGGTCCGAGTGGAAAAACCACAGAAAGTGTGGAATCTGGCACAACTGCATCATTAAGAAGACTTATGGCGAGTGTTTTATGGCCAAATAATGTGGTTCTCTTAGATGTAAGAACATTTTTTTCTGCAGTTTGTAAAATTTTATCAAATAACAGTCCCATCATTGTACATGTGGTACAATCCTCACAGTGCCAAATAGTTCAATGTTAGTGGACCTACTGGGGTGCTGGACTAGTAGTTAATGTAGAATGCAACCGAGACCCTGGACTCTGACAAAGCCTCAGTATTTGATGACCCAAAGTGCTACCGGGTCCCTGTACCCTGACAATGCCTCAGTATTTGATGACCCTGAGTGCTATCGGGTCCCCGGACTCTGAAAAGCCTCAGTATTTGATGATCCTGAGTGCTATTGGGACCCTGCACCCTAACAAAGCCTCAGTATTTGATGACCCAGAGTGCTACCGAGTCCCTGTACCCTGACAATGCCTCAGTATTTGATGACCCTGAGTGCTATCGGGTCCCCGGACTCTGAAAAGCCTCAGTATTTGATGATCCTGAGTGCTACCGGGTCCCCGGACTCTGAAAAGCCTCAGTATTTGATGATCCTGAGTGCTATTGGGACCCTGCACCCTAACAAAGCCTCAGTATTTGATGACCCAGAGTGCTACCGGGTCCCCGGACCCTGAAAAGCCTCAGTATTTGATGATCTTGAGTGCTACCAGGTCCCCGGAACCTGAAAAGCCTCAGTATTTGACGACCTTGAGTGCTACTGTGTCCCTGGACCCTGACAAAGCCTCAGTATTTGATGGCTCTGAATGCTACCTGGTAATAAAAACACAAAAAGGCTATAAAACGCATTTTCAGCTTTTGTGATGCCTTTGGTTTGAAAGTCACCAACGCTCCAGGCAGCAGTTCAGTGGAAAACAAGGTCTTTTGCCACAAAATAAGATCATTTGATAATCTGTATGGGCTTAATTTCCATCACAACGCTAGCAAACGTCATCTATAGACTCAACACCCCTCTCCAAATTGACCACAACTATGTTTTTAACCTGATGCAAATTACCCACAATGCACCATTCACTCTGACTCCTGCGATTATGACAATATATTGTGAAAAAAGGCTACACATTACATTCAAATGAGGTTTTCCTTTCACCCACAACCTTGGATGTGTCAAGGATATTTAACAGCTCATGGGTATTTTATAGGGTAATTATAGAATTATACATCAGTCATTGCTGTGCAAGGCTCACCAATAGAAACAATACAGTCACCGCTGAATCCAAGCATCAGAAGAAGAATTTGTGATGGAGCTAAGCTTCATGCTTCTCACTCAGAGCACAGGAAAGCTTTCCCTGGGAACCGGTTGGGATTGTGCAGAGTCTGCAATAAACGCACCACGGGGAAGCGCCGTACACCTCCAGGCCCGGTTCTGTTAACTGTTGCAACACAAGGAGCAACAAACAGAACCAGCAAGATCTAGAAGTTGGCGGAACCCCGGTGTCACACAGGTCGTGTACCATGTGGTGGTGCTTTGGCTAAATTAGGTTCAATTTATTTTTACACGGTAATAGCGACTTCAGTGCGTGACACGTTCATAGACAAATACTCAAGTTAGCATTAAGGACCCCCGCTGGTGTGTCCTGGAGGCGAGCAACGAAGACCAGTCATTGATTGTGTTTAGTGTTGGCCTCCTGACCCGTACAACACAGTGACATGATGTAAACCATTGGCACGTTTCTGGCTTTATTCGATGTGACAGACCTCCTCTGAACATATACACAGCACGGCCGGGTTTATTCTACTTCTCTACCTACCGGATCAGTTCCTCACATGAGGTTGTTCATGACAAATTATCACTTGTTTGAGGCACAGACTGCTCAGATAGCGTGGTATGCAATTGACCAAATATGACAGTTTAATGGGAGGTCTCCGATCAGCAGTTGAGGAATTCACCTCCAACCAGAAAGCGGCGTTCAGGTGTTTCTCTGCACAAAGGGTGGAGAAGGAGGAGAAGATCTGGTTTGTAGCACAGTCAGTGTTTCTGACAGGTTAACTGCCGGATTGCTTTTAGACATTTCCAACAAGCTTTTTCATTATTTGAGTTTTAATTTTCATTATTTTCTCAAAAGTGTTTAAGATCCATGTTGAACTCAAGAGCCCTTGAAGTCAGTAAGGTTTCTCTCCACTGTGGCACTCTAGAATGGAATAGTATGTAAGTTTGTAGCACAATGGGCGCAACCCATATCAGGTCATTACCCACTCTTTGAGCCAAGAAGTGGCAAACTCCAGTCCTGGAAAATGCAGCCAATGTGGAAGTGCCAAAACTTGCAGTTTCTTGAATGTTTGAGGCATGTTAAAATGTCCAACTGTTTACAGACTGGTACAAAAAACGGTTTTGGTCTCTACAGTTAGTTTCTCCATTCATGACATCTGCACAGGATTTTTATATAACTCATCAGTTTAAGCTATTTTAAGCTATAAAGGTATGGATAATTAGGGGTGTGGTTGTTTTGAGTGACTTGTAGTGTGTGCCGGTGAGACAATTACGGGCCCCACTAGCTGTGGCTGCTAGCAGCTGTGGACTCGATTGGGTTTGTCCTTTCTAATATGGCTTACGTCTTCCCTGCGACAGACTGCTGGCCTGTCCAGGGTGTATCCTGCCTCTGACCCAATAACTGTTGGGCCAAGCCCCCCCGTGACCCTATTGGAATTTTGGAAAATGAATGAATGTGTCTTTCTGTGCGGTTAATTGTATGAATTTCCTTTGAGTGAAATTTTGGTATTTTATTTGTTATGTATGTTTATGTTGTATGTTTATTTGGATGTTATGCCTGAATGACGGAGAATCTTCACAGATATGGTGCAGAAAACCTATTGCATTTGTCGATTAAGTACAATTATTAACAGCTAAATTACCACATCTCATGTTATCATTTCAGGCCCAGTCACACTATGACGTTTACCTCAAGGGTTGGTGAACATGGTGAAAGGGAGAGAAAGGTGGCCAAATGTCAGCAAAAAATCACATTCCCAGAGTTTGGCGGTGAACCTCAAATGCAGCACGGCATTCCACACCGTGATGCTAATGGAGGCCTGCAGAGGCGAGCCTTAGCCAGCACTCCATTAGAACAAGCGGGACCTTTGCCAACGTGGCAACGTGCGGAAGAGGGATTCGACACTCCACTGTCCAGTGATTCTGAGCAGGCAGGGCGAAGCAGCACCCAGCATAGATGATCGCACCAGTAACTTCGGCTAGCGGATGCTTCCGGATGCTAACTTAGTCATAGCGAGGAGTAACTTTCTCTACCTGTCTCCAACGTAGTCACAGGTATGTTGGCAATCGGCGAAAACTTTTCAACATGTTGAAAATTTTGGACGCGGTCGCCGTTCATCAGCGAACACCGGCGAAGGCCGGCAGAGGCTACCGGAGGCTAGCGATAACCGACGAATGAAAATATGTTCATCTGCGTTGGCCCAAATGCGTAGGAGTGACTGGGCCTTTACCACCTGCCGCTGCTCAACACATTGATCTGTACAACTGATTCGCTACCATCAACATATGAATGCAGCATAACGGTAGAAAGGCTTCCTCCATCAGAAGCCTTCCATAAAATCTTATTTTTATTTTGGTCACGTTTTCTTCTTTATTTTGTATATAACTTGAATTTATCAGTTTATCAGGACATCTTTTTGGCTAAGACAAGATGTGCCATCAACCTGTGCATTAATTATTCAATCGTCTTACTTTGACATTACATGTGAGCCCACATACATGTAGAAGGTCAACTTTGGAGCAAGATAAAAATAAAAATGTACTTTGTAAGTAAGTGAATAGAGGTACTGAATGGAGCAGGTGTTCGAGAGGGGAGTTGTTGCGTACACCACAATACAGAACCCTCTTGGTTTCTGGATGGCAATCACCCAGGCAGACAATCTCTCAAAAGTAACCATCCATCTGCAGCAGCCAGGTGACATGGACGTCCCCTTGGCCTTCTCCAGCCACTTGGGTCCTCAACACTGATGCGCCTGCATGCTGGATCAAGCGCAGAGAAATGCACCACATGGACAAAATGTCATAGCTGGTGTTCCCTCACAATGCAAGTGATATTCCACACCTTGGTTTCTTTGACAAAGTCATTCCAGCAGTACCGAAGGATC
>OMMV01126374.1:3994-14389 GCA_900302635.1 Chatrabus melanurus
GACACAACATTACATTATGTGTGTCTCCTGTGTGAGTGACGGTTATTGTTCTGCTACTCATTGCAAACCCTTGACTCATAAATGGGTCAGTAGAAGCAAACACGAGTGGTTTATGTCTCGTGCATTCATAAAGGAGTTCACAACCTCCCAAATTAGATGATGTCGTGAAATATGACAATGGCGTATTTGCTTTCTCCAGACTATAGCATTGATTTTTTTTTTAAACTTTAATGTTCCTATAGGTGGAGAAGCCCCCTGCACTGTAACTAAATTCATTAGGAAATGGACTGTAGTCATGTGCCATAAATCACCGCTGAGCGTGGGGGAGAGGCTCCTCTGAATTAAGGCCCATTTCTAAAGGGGTTAAGTGATGGGATGGCCGGGTCATCCACCATAAGAGTTAAATGGAGGATCGGTTCTCTGCTTTTCCCTGGAATCGTCATACAAAAGCTGCCGGTCAGACGTGCGGATCGTGCAATAAGGCCTTGACATTATGGAGTACTGTGCAAAAAATATTACAAACCGACGACACTGCAATAATAAGGAAAAGCTTCTAAATATCAAACACTTTAAGGTGAGGTTTCAGCATTAAAGAGTAAACAAAATAAAAGCCCTATCGTACACTCCGCGCAAAACAGCGCAAACCCCACTGCAAGTGCCGTTGCTAGTTTCCACCCAATGCAGGTGTCATTTTTACGCCCAGTGCCCCCGTCACTCCAAATCATAATATTACTTGCGCTGATGTGGGCGTGTTTGTCTAAAATGAGGTGTGGTCAGGCACAGAGCTGGTGCGTTGGTAGCGTTTGCACCTTAGACCACGAAAAACCAGATCTAAAGTCCAGCACTGAGCAAAGAGTGCAACAGTGAGACATGCCTTACATAAGTGGCTTCACAACACACGTACACGCTGCTTCACATATCATTGTCAGTCACCTGCAACATGCAATATTAATATTAATAAGACGGCATGTTATAGCTGCTGTGGGCAAAGAAAAAAAACAGCAGGAGGAGGGAGAAAAGCACTCATTTTACAAGGGAACTGTCCCCCTCCTATCCCACCCCACCTCAGAGACACGTCCAATTATATGCATAAAATATACGTCCAAAATGATTGAACACAACCAGTAAATGAAATAAGCGTAACCGCTGCGTGTTTTCACAGGTTTCACTTGCGACCGCTTCCTCAATACCATGATGCTGTGTGCCTCGGGCACTCCAATTTAAAGGGAAGAACGGGTTCCATTCTGATTGGTCGATATCATGTAAACGCCTATGAATAATGAACCCAACCCTTTTGCGCGCAGCACCTATCTTTGCACCGGTATTTCTTGCCACTTTGAATTTTTTGTGTCCGCCATTAAAATAGGACCCAAACACCTGGTGTGATGACCTTTTACCTTTAATATGGAATTCTTTGTGCTTTTACAAGAATATCATGTTGACCAATTCATCATTATCACTTGCATAACATGCATAATTTTTCCTAATCTGAAAAGATTTATTTCCATTCATAAAAAAACCCCAAAGGGTCCTACCTTCCAACCTGTGCAAAGCAGCGCACAGCGCAACACAAGTGTAATTGATAGTGTCCAACCAATGCAGTTGTACTTTTCACATCCAGCACCCAAGTTGTGTAAATAGCGAGTAGCGTTGCACTCGTTTATGTGCCCACGGGCCTGTTGGTCTTAACATGAGATGTGGTCCGGTGTGTGGTAACGTGTTGCAGCAGAAAGCGACTGCATCATAGACCACCAAAAACCTGGTCTAAAGTCGAGTGCGGAGTGTTCCTGCTATTTATAAAGCACAGTATTCAGATACGCCTTACGTAAGCGGGTTCACGGTGTGCGCATGCTCTGCTTGTACTCACAATGAAAATGAATTGAAAACAACCGTTTAACAAAATAAACGTAAACCCTAAAGAAAAAAATGGGAAACATCACCTTACTGCTTCACGGCATCACCTCAGGGAGCTTTGGCAGCTGCTCTCCGCTGGCGCAAAACTGTTAACTCGCCAAAAAACCCTCTCATTCATCCACTTTCTACATAGGAGTGACAAATGGCACTCGGGTTTACTTCATGTTATGCCCAAAACACACCTATGACTAATTAAGTGAATAAATCCAACACCTTTGCACCCTGTTCTTTATTGGTGCCCAGATTATCGCTTTCTATATAGCAAAGGGAAGTTGGACACGCCCTAAATGCACTTTGTAACTATGCACCATAGAGCATGTGCCATGCAGTAGATCTTCAAGATCTATGAGTAAATGGCCTCAGGTTTGTCACATCTCGCAGTCACAAACAGATTTCAGCAGTTTTTGATTTTATTTATCTCCATAATGGGACGAGCCAGCTTCCGGTGATATACAGCACTCTACCATTACATTAGGAGGCATGTCATTTAGCCAACGACCACACGTGCACGGCAGTAATCGGACACGGCACGCTCTCGGCCTTGAATAGCTAACCGGCGTGGACGCGGCCACGGTCGCTCTTCAGGAGGCCTCTGGGCAGTGATCTGAGCTAACTGGGTAATCATTGATCCTGGGGGGCGGGGCTTTGTCTGGGCACAGCTCTTTGATGTGACTGTGTGCACGAGGAACATAATGACGAGCCTCGTGCACGTGGAGGGATCATATCAAACAAGGTCGTTTTGTGACGCTCATTTAGTTAACGACCATAATACCGTAATTGTAATTAGATTTGTAGTTGGGGGTCACACACAAAAGGGATTTGATTCCCACACGGATCCATATTGCTGACAGCAGCACAATGAAGCTTCCTCGGCTGCTTCTTTGTGTCTCACCTCTGGCACAGACAAAAACAGTTTGAGCAGCATTTATTTTGTCTGCTTGCAGAATTATTTTAATTATCCCTAAAAAAAAAAAAAATTCCTATTTCCCCCTTTGATGACCCATATTCAGACCCCCACAGATCTTTAGTGACCAGACATGAGGTTTGAACGGCCCAGTCCAACCTCACCTCCCAGGGAGGACTGGGACTCAACAGGAACCCTTTCTGTGATCTCATGATGCGCTCACCTCAGCACGTCAGTCTCCTCAGCGTTCTGGACCAAGATAATTATATTCACCTTTGACCTTTCTGTCAAAACCATGAAAGCACTGACCTGAGGGGGGAGCTGTCAGACTGACACAGTCTGAAAACGATAACTGCTAATCCTTTTTGTTCAATGATTTGTAGAGCAAGGGTTTCAGACTGGCAGCCCGGGGGCCAAATCAGGTCCTTGAGCCAGTAGTTTACGGCCTGCAGAATACCTTATTATTAATTATTAAATATGACATGCATAATTTTCCTTCTTCAGGTGAAACGTGACAAGTTGTGAGCTTATGTACGAGACAATAAAACATCGTATTTCTAGTATACGCCATGTAATTAGAGCTAGCCATCGTGTTGCCACGTGGCTTTAAAGATCCTGGAAGGCAAGAATAAATATGTTCTGAGTTTTGTCGTTAACCACCCAACAAAATCGGAATGAATGAAAACATTGGCAGGTGTCTTCAATTAAATTGTGAAAAATGGCCAGTATACTCTGCACTCAAACGTTGGGGGCGTGTCCACTGACTGCGCTGAGACTTTGCCACACACAATCGCAGCAAAGGTGCCACCTCTCTCAACTGTCAAATACCGCTATGTGGGTCTAAGTGTGAAACAGACGCTCCGTCTCCTGTGGTTTGGACCAGCCATACATGTTTGACGCACCAGTGCCAGAGTCCGATTCTGAACATTAGATTCTCAAGGGTAGTGACCTGGAATAGAATGGTCCATTTTTTTCTCTCATTTATCCAAGTTAGCTTTAATTTATTTGTCTACTGACTAGTTTAAAACCCCCTTCTCACTTTCACAGATATGTATCTCAGAAGCTCACGGTTTGAAACCTTGTCCTTACCTTGGAAAACCTTAGAGGGTCCAGGAGAGTGTCCGTGGTCAACCACGGTATTCCGTCATTGTGGTCTTGTTTGAACTGTGGTTGAAATTTCCAGATGTTAGAAAAAGGATTTTTTTTTCTTAATTTATTATTTATTATTGAGACATATTTTGGTAATCCCTTTCCGTGGAGCTCGTAATGTTGTTGTACATACCGTAACATCTCCGGAAGGATTTAAAGAATCACCACAGTTGTGCTAATAGGCCATGGGCTAAGTAGGGTCCACATCTTAATGAACCAAGATTTTTTGGAAGCCTTAGGGCCTCTAGAATATGAAATGGAATTGTAACCGTGAACAAACTGGGATGCAATAGTTATATTGTACTTCGTATAGCAATGTGGTATAGATCATAATAAAGGTCTTTATGTCAGCTTTCTTATGGTATCCATATTAAACATGTATTTTAAATACCAAAGAAACAACAACAGAAAAAGGCGGTGTACCCCTTATGTGTATCAGCTGAAAAATTGAGCCAAACTGTCTTATAGGTGCTGTTAGATAAACCTATAACTACTATTGCATCCCAGTTTTTTTCACTGTGACAATTCCATTTCATATTCTAGAGGCCCTAAGGAAAAAAACCAAAAAAACCTTGGTTCGTTAAGATGGGTTTAGGGGTGCACACGTGGACCCTACTTAGCCCATGACTTGTAAAGTTATTCGACGTGTTTATGGTTATGCTATGGTTGATTTTCACACATCGCACGGTACAAACCCGCCGCATTACATCATCACACCGCGCGTGAGATCACATTTGAGGGCGACCACTGATGCTACCTCCACTCTTTATTTTTATACCGTTGCGACGTAGGGGAGGGGCAATGGTTAGTCGGGGTCCCCGTGCGTCATCAATCCGACATTTCTGGCCTTCCCAAAATATACGAAGCAGAAAAATGATGAAGTGCAGTTGAACAGCGAACGCCACAATTCAGTACTACATAGTTCAGTCTTTCTTACATTTTCAGGACTAGTTTTCCAACCTTTATAAGGTGTTTCCAAACAAATGGTTTTGCTTTACATGATCATTAAACATCTTTTTTGTTTTTTGTCTTTAAGAAAAAAAAATTCCTTTTTAATATTCTTGCACAGTCAAAAAAATCTACTAAAAGACCTATTTGGAGTTGCGGACATAGCGCCACAGTGGGCCACTGAGGCGCCTCAGTGGCCCACTGTGGCGCTATGTCCGCAACTCCAAATAGCTCTGAGGCGCCACAGTGGGCCACTGAGGTGTGTATGGCAGCGGCTGGTGCAAATGTACTGTCAGCACTGCGGACAGCTCCGGAGCTGCAGCGAGAGGCTTATCTCATAAAAAATTTGAATAATTCTAATGATGATCGGGTGGGGGTCGGGTGGATGATTTATTTTTAGCAGCGGGTTTGGATGACGTTCTGATCTGCGAATCTGTGAATGTGTAGTTTCTTTTCGTTATAAATAGGCCATTATGAATTCATATTTATTTGCAGTTTTCTGTGTTAAAGAAGATGATTGAATAAAAATAAAGAAATGCATACCCCAAATAGCTCACAGGAAATGACTTTGAATCAGATTTATGCGTGTCTGCAATCCCGCAACAGTTAGCTCCTTGATTTCAAATGTGCAAAATACATACGCAATTATTAGCCCCTTAAATTTCTTTTGGGCTTGATACATCACATTGCATGTATTTGCATGTTCTCCTCCCAGTATTTTGCGCACTCGGGTAGACACACCCCAAATTGCATATTCATTAATTTATTAGTTTGCATGTAATTTTTATACAGGCAAATCTTTAGTAAATCAGGCCCACTGTTTTGGTTTCTTTTTAATAGTTGTAATCTCTGTCCTTGACATGACTTTCTTTATTCTATAGAAATCATCATTTTATGTTTTTGTAACCGGATGCAAGAAATGTGTTTTTATGGTAGTTACATTTGAGAAGATCCTTACAGGGTTTCCCAGGACTGGTCTGACTTAGACTTGGACTGGCTGAATTGGAGAAAGCACTGGATGGTAGCCACCAGTTCTACTTGCCAGGCTCAGCAGTGGCGTTCTCGACAAGCTTGTCACATTGATTTCTAAGCCCAGAATATTGCAGTTGGTGATGTGAGACAGAGGGGAGTGTCTGTGTATGTGGTCTTCATTAAGACAAAGGGATGGGGAATTCACTGGCCAAGTATCTCTGAGGAAGTTCCCTCTGGCCTTGTAGTGCCAACAAAAGAGAATGAAAACTGAGAGACTGGCTTCGTTTTTGGTCAGTCTTAAATGTGTCAAGCAGTGTGGTGTTATTTTAAAATGGGGACCTTGTCGTTTTTTAGCAAACAACAGCAAGTGTTGCGTTGATTTACACAATGAGCAATTGTGCAGTGCATGATGACCCAGAGCCACCTTGTCCTTTTTTAGGTAGCTGAAGAATCTTCTGCATGCATGGCCGAGGGGCCTCACCTCACCAAATACCTCGCTAGCCTCTGGGCTGAAGGATTATGGGGAATCTCATCAGCCGGCCCAGCTGCCTGGGCCAGAAGTCCAAGCACGTGAGGACAGACGATGGGTTCCTGAAGGAGTGCTACCAACGACGAAGACAATGGCCACCCCCGGAGCAACATGGCGAGGCCAAAAAAGAGGAAGCTACTAAAGATCAAGGCAGGGAGGATGTGAACAAGGAGACACAGGCAGAGAGAGACAATGAGGGCCACGAAACTGATCGTAAAAGGGAGGAGGAGGTTCACACCCCCATCTCAGACAAACTGCTTCGCAGCTCCCCTGCCTCCACCATCAGGAGCTCCAGTACTCTGGATAATGCTTGGCACAGTAGCCCTTCGCCAATAAAAACATCCCAAAATGGGACACTAACACGGAGAATAGTTCCTCCAGAGTTTGCCAGATCCCCTTTGGCTCACCCTGACAAGACCGTTCCAGAGAGGAGGGCCAGCATCCAGAAGAGAGACTCCAGAGAAGGAAGCCCCTGGTCCTGGAAGACGGTGGCCTCACGTGAGGTGACAGAGGTGACAGAGGTGACGGAGACGATTGTCACTGAGATTGTGGAAGTGACAGAGTATCCGTCTGGAGACAAAGGAGGAGACCCCATAGTCACCAGAACTGTTAGGGTCCTGAATGGAGTCGCAGATGAACTTGCAGAGGTTGATAAATATGACAGCTTTCAAACAAATCTTCATTTCATTTCGTTCTATCTGTTCTCATCTAAGGTTAACATTCTCTCCCTAGTCTCTAATTTTTTTTTTGGTGGTGGTCTTCTAACCCTCTGTGGTCCGTGGCAGCGCTGTATGAGGAAGTTAGGCCAAATTCTTACATTCAAATGATGTATAACTGCTGAGTAGAAATAGAAACAGCAAACTGTATATAAGAGACTTCATGCAGCTTTGGACAAGTGATTGCTGCCCTGATGTGGACACCAGAGGGTTAAAAGTTCAACTTTATGACGTGATGTGACATTGTGACTTCCTTTATTTTACAGCTCCAAAGTGACGGGCACTCAAGCTCAGATCAGGATTCCACTCTGGAAAGATGGACGGTATGTTTTACACATTCAACTCCTTTAGATGCAGTCTTGGACCTCATGAAGTTGAGTGAAAAGCCGGTTAGTGTGGTATGGCATGGTCAAGAAATCAGCTTCCGGAGGATTTTTTTGAATGATTGGGTTCAAATTTTCAGACCCCCCCCCATTTCCATTTTGCACCCCTCAAAACCAACTATGCACCCATTTCTGCCATTTATCAACCAATTTTCAAAATGTTAGTCATTCTCTAGGTTTATAAGTATACTAACATGATTTATTATACTTTTGGAGCAAATTTTTAGACCCTTCCCCCCTTTCTGGGGGGGGGGGGTCACTTCCGTTTTTGTCCCCTCAAAACTAACTACACCCAAATGGCAAATGGCGGAAATAGGTGCATAGTTAGTTTTGAGGCGGCCAAAATGGAACCCAACCCCCCAGGAAGGGAGGGAAGGGTGTGAAAATTTGAACCCCATCATTTTCTGACAGTCTGACCCCTAATGAAGCCAAAACAGCAAAAAAATAAAATAAAATAAATCCATTTCAGCACAAAAATCCCTACGGGAGTACGTACCATACCACACTAGGTGGACTGATGGACTTTCTTTCATGGATTTCCAGAAGTCGAATCAAACAGAAGTGGACTTCTTATTTTGGTTTCACACTCGACCAAGCGGGTCCTTCAGTCTGAGGTAAACTGGTTTGGGAATCAAAGTTTCCTCCACGATCAGGAGCTCTAGTTCCACTTCTGTTTGATTCGACTTCTGGACGTCTTCACTTGGACGGCTGAGACACATTATCGAGAACCTTGTGGCTCTTTGTTTTTCAAAAGCTACTTTCACTGAGATTATTTGTAGCACTTCATCATGCTGTACCTAATACTCGGCGATGGTTTTATCTCAAGGGAGTAAGATCCGCCTTAGCGCTGAAGGACGCGTCTACAGATTCCGAGACGTTTCTCCCAAACCTGGAGGCGTTGCTCACGTGGGTCTGTGAGATAGAAGATCTCACGCTCAACCTTAAACCGGCATCCTCTGAAGTCAAAGTGGTGAAAGCGCAGCTCCAAGAACAAAAGGTGCGTTATCAACCTCAGCGTTTGAGCAGCTTGACCTTTGAAGCGTTTTAGACCAAGAACACTGACCGCTTAAAAAAGTGAGCTCAGGTCATGGAAAACGCTTCTAATATGAAATGTGCTCTTTTCAGAGATGAATGGGTCGTATTCAGAGACACAATGAGCTATCAGTGTGTGTCTTTGTGAACGTTTCCTGGGGGCATGAAAAGAGGAAAGACGTCTCTCAGCTTTCAGTAGTAATCACACCCATTGTGAGGTCTTGGCCAAACCTGCCTGGATCTTAACAATGCCAGCGTGTCACCTGAGCCCGAGCTTCCTCCACGCTGACAAAGGCAGCACAAAAACGAGAACAGGGCTTTGATAAATGTTAATTCCCGCTGTCAACAATGCAATCTCTGAAATTACGCCTAAAACGTAAATTCCTGTAACAGAGAGACGGGATTGTGTCCACATGAAGGCGCTTCACGGATCTGTTTTCAGTAAGGTTCTGTTTGGAGGCGTGGCTTTGCCTGAGCGTGTTCTCTTGTCTCACAGCTCCTGCAGCGCCTCCTAGCAGACCGCCGGCGTAGCATGGACGCCATGATGTTGGAAGGCCCTCGGCTGGTGGAGGCCCACCCAGGAGAGGAGTGGGAGCAGGCCAAGGTCAATCTTTCCACTCTCAAACACAAGTGGGAGGCTTTACTGCTGGAGGCGGAGCAAAGGTCAGCTACAGTACGTTCACTGACAGCGCCTCACTCCTGTGATGCAAACCCCGTTGAGCGGGAGTAACAATCGGCGGGATCTGTGTTGTGGGTAGGAGAGCAGGTCTGGAGCTCGTTCTTCCCCGGGCCCGGCGCTTCCAGGAAGGAGTGGACAGCATGCAGCAATGGCTGATGTCTGTGGAACAGGAACTGGCTGAGCTCCGGAACGCGGAGAGAGTCATGCTTCATCTTTCAGAGGCCACAGATCGGGCCAAGGTGGGAATGTTACCATGTGGCTCCGCGGCATAAACGGCAGAATGACTTTGTGATGTTTGAACTCAGAAATAAACTTTGACTCTTTGACGTTTTGCAGGCTGTCGTTGACGAGATTCAAATAAAAACTGCCGAGTTAGGAAAAGTCCAGCAGTCAGGTCACGATCTGATGGAAGCGATTTCAGGTAACATTCAGGACGCACAATGTGATCAATAAGTTGAAGGATTATTGCACTTGTGATGCCATACAGTCCGGTCCATAAGTATTTGGATTGTAGCGCAGTTTTTGTAATTTTGCCTGTGTGCACCACCACAATGAAGTTTAAATGAAACAATTAAAATGCCAGTTTTATACATGCACATCCCTTCATTTCCAGGAGCCCAAAAGGAATTGGACAAGCTCAATATAAGTATTATTATTAACTAGTGCATTGACTACCCGTCACTACGTGATGGAAGGAAAACTCTTTGATTGACACATGATATGAGATAAAGATAACAACAGTTTTATTATTTCTACACCAGAGCCTCTTTGTATTCTACATTTCTGGTTGTAGCTTCTTTCATGTAAATGAAAAGGCCTTCTGGAGACCCTGTTCTTGAGCATCCAGTATCCACATTTCATCACATTGCATCTTGACCACAAACTTTTCCCTCCCTCCCTCCCCTAATGTTTTTTCTGTGTTATTTTCCCCTTCTGTGCTTCTTTTGAGGTCCCACAGTGGAAAAACTGTCTGCTGTGTTGTCTTCTGTCGAATCCACGTGGTTGCTGAGGGGAATTCCCTTTGACAACAAACGTAAACAAAACCACATGACCATTAGAGCCTCGCTTTCATTCACGTCACTGAAACAAACAGGGGTTTTCCCAAAATGGTGCAAACAATGTGGCTTTGCACATATCGTGTCTATTTGAGGCAGAAATGCATTGATTCA
>OMMV01126392.1:0-14493 GCA_900302635.1 Chatrabus melanurus
AGTGAGCCATGGGAGTACAGGTGGTATATTTTGGCGTTGTCTCTCGCTCTCTCTCTCTCTCTTGTTCCATCCCGGTGGGGAGGGCGGAGGGCAGCGTGCGGTTCTGAACACAGCTGTGGTGTTGCTACACACTCAGCATCGAGTCTTCTCAGGCTCCTCATACATCATCCACACAGTTGGAAGATCCTGCAGTCATTTGCGAAGACGCGCTCTGGTAACCAGCTCATCTTCAGAGCCGCTTGTCATCTTTGCGCCCGACATCACAGAAATGATGCCTCCAGGGCCTCCGGAATTAAAAATGTGACAGATCTCTGCAATAACAAAAAGAGGGGGGAAAAAAAGAGGACATTTTAATCTGTTACGTGGATGTGCTGTAGCATCAGTTTGTCCATTCACACAGCGTTCTCAGATATTCTTTCATTTTAAAAGTTCGTTGCATTACTTTGCACGTTGCTTTCTTGCTCCGATGCGAGCGGGACATTACGATGAGTATCTTGGGCCCTGTTTACACTTGGTTTTATAATGCGCCGAGGAAACAGCCACCAAGACACGCTGTGATCCGATCAGTCAAACCATTTTCCGAGGTGGTCTGGGATGCATTCGACATCTTTAGTAGTGTAAAGACGAGTGCATCTTGATGCGTCTCCGGCATGTACGTGACAGAAAAATGCCTAATCAGTGCAGGACACGGTGGCTGTTTTGGTGACAAATTTGCTGTGTGCATGTGTAGGGCTGCCAAAATGTTTGTGTACCCTTGAGCTTTTACACGTGTGAATTTTGGAATGACATAAAATTTAAAAAAAAAATTTTTTAAATTCAGACTTCTTTTATAAAATGCTACCCTTTAAACTGACAGTGAAAATTAATCTCTACAACATGACATAAATTAAATACAATTATAAAAGCCAAAACAATGGTGTGCAAAGTATAGATACCTTTAAGTATAACACAACTAAATCATCAATCAAGAAGGAGACGAGTGAGGAAAGCCACCAAGACACCCGTGACAACTCTGAAGATGTTATTGGCGTCTGTGGTTGTGATTGCAGAAACTGTGCACAATGCAACATTTAACTGTCGCATCACCAGTTATACAGCTTCAAGGTGGAGTGGTACAGAGAAGGATTTTCTTAAAAAGATGTGAAATTTCAGCTACAGTTTACCAGAAGGCAGTTGGGAGATGCAAGCCTAGATTTGATCTGTTTTGTTATATGAAAATCCTTATCTGTTCACTCCGCTATGAAGCTGTGAGTGGTGATGCAGAAGTTGCACTATGCACAAATCACACCCACAGAAGCCGATAACTCCTTCAGAGTTGTCATGGGTGATTTGGTGGCTTTCCTCACGAGTCTCCTTCTTGCACAGTCATTCAATTTTTGAGCACTGCCTCCTCCAGACAGATTTATCATACAGTACCATACTGTTTATATTCCTTAAAGTCAAGTCTGGGAGCATGCGCTGGTGCAGCACTTCGCCGCATCCATGACACCGTGGGACCGCCTTGGGTCCTGGATGGCAACCACCCAGGCAGACTCTGTCTGGATTATATGGAACAGATCAAAAGAAAAATGTTATGCAGATAAAGAGAAAATGCTTGAAAAGTTTGGCAAGCGTGAACAGAGCTTGGATCAGCCGCCAATACAGGTCATTTGGATTGCCTTGGAACATCCCAATTTATTTTGTGTTTTGATTGCTCAAGGGTGAATCTGAGGGCTCATATTAAATTTTGCTCTTGCAGTTTGAGAATTACTCTCCCTATGCCAGGCTAGCATCATTCCTGACAAGACAGAAAGTGGCGAGTTGCATAATTCAGCATAGTTCTCAGATCTATTTGAGCTCTCCTCCATGCATATATATTCTGAAACCTATTGGGACAAATTACTAAGACACACTGACAGTAAAACGTAAATAGAAAGTCATTAATGATCATTTAAAATGTCGTCCTAATCCCAGTGGGTTCACTAACGCCAGATTTACGGTCAGCATAGCCAGCTCAGTGGTCTGCAGAGCCGGGGAGAGAATATGCTGCCGGCACAGCAGAAATTTCTTTGATAGTGCTGTGCTTTCCTGGAAAAGGTATAAACATGCACAACCATCTTATAAATGAAACTGGCATTCAACCATTCACAGGAGAATGACAAGGTGGAACAGGTGCTCACGAAAGACTAGTGGGTGGTCACATTAGGAAATTTATTCATGCAGCCTAGAGAAATGGGCATTGCTGGTAGATTGGCACATAGTGACTTCTTGTGGGACCTGCCTTAGCTCTTGTGTTGTCATACACAGATGTATAACATCTCAACTGCAAGGTTAAACTAGAAGCAGTGCGTAAAGCCCCGCAGGTGGGATGTCCCAGGGTGGAAGAAACACAAATCAACCTTTTTGTAACAGAAACAAAACAATCCTTTTTTTTTTATTAGTCAGTCAATATACTATCTTTCATATGAGATAAACATCAAGTGTCTATCATAAGTAGTTCCTGTGATATTCAAAAAGAATGTTTCCCTAGCAACCAAATCAACATTACCTGGAAGACTTTCCAAAGGCCTTTCATATGAGCCAAGCATCAACTCTCTATCATAAGTAGTTCCTGAGATATTCAAAAAAGAATGTTTCCCTAGCAACCATTGGTTACCATAGCAACCAAATTAACATAACATGAAAGCCCTTCCAAAGACCTTTCATATCAGCCAAACGTCAACTCTCTATCATACGTGGTTCCTGAGATATTCAAAAATGAATGTTTCCCTAGCAACCACATCAATGTGGCATAAAAGCCCTTCCAAAGACCTCTCATAAGAGCCAAAAATCAAGTCTCTATCTTACAGGGGAAGTTGGAAAACAACCAGGGCAGGAATTTTGCAATTTTCTGCAATGTACACTGAATTGAAATTCATTCTGCAATTTCAGATTTCAAAATGCTCTGCAACTCGAGCTTCACTGTCAAATAACATCTGACATGGGGGGGGGGTTCTTCTTTTTTTTTTGCCAGCATTGAAAATAATGAAATGTATGATTCTTGGAGAGGGCTGTTGCCTATATCTAATTTGATATTCAAGGTATAATCCTAAATGTTTCTCCAAACACTTACAAGGGATATCGTAGTCAAACCTCAGCATTTTGATGAAGGCTGGACGAACGCTGTCCACAGCACTTGAGATCTTCTTGCCTGGAAGCAGATAAACAATTCTCTCGGTTGTTGTTCCTGGATTGTGTGACTCATGCCGCAGACAGACGACTCAATCTGCAGTTAAATACAGTTCGGGCACTGGCTTACGATAGAGGTAAACACGACGACGAGCGTGTCTGGGTGTTTTGCAATTCAGCGTGATAACGCTTGCTTTCGGTTTTTGTGGCAACCAACAGAGGAGGGCAGAGGTTAGGTGATTGGCAAATCACCTAACTTCTGCAAATCTCAAAAAGTGGTTTACGCATTCCAATGAAGTTTTGTGGGAAGATAGTCTTTGGGTCAATGATGACCCTTTGGGTTGATGATGGTCCAAAGTATTTTTTTTTTTTAGTATTTGATATCATGTCAAGTCTGGGAGCATGTGCTGGTTCCCCCACACCACAGAATCGGATAGACAAGAAGCACCAGGACCCTAAAGACTTGGACCTACATTCTCCTGCAAAGGTATCGGCATCACCAAACACCTCTTTCCAGTGACCTATGTATCTCTCAATCTCAAAGGCCAAGGATTCAGAGAAAGGTCATAATCACTGGCCATTATTTCTCTGGGAAATACACGCACTCGCCAATTGCACCATCTAGCTTTTTTTTTAAATGTGGTGCTATAGTAGTCCTCCATGCAATCAAGGGTTGTGATTTCTTCAAAGGGAAGCAAGTTGCAATGAGATGTTTGCCTTTGAGTGTGGGAAATTTGAATTATGACAATAACCAGCACAAGACATCAAATAGAGATGGTTTGTCACAGCCCCGTGACACCCCTGTATGCATGTAGCCTTAATGAAATTATTACCATAAGTACGTCCCTTAATACTTTTGAGAGAACGTCCATTAAACAGAAGCAGAAATGCAGCTGCATGGATATAATGATGCCAGTGGATTCTGATGAAGCATCGATATTTGACATTGTGTTGGAATGGCAATGTTTCACAGCACTTTTGAGGTAAAGAGGGAGCTCAGCTTGTGGTCAATTTATGAGTTATGCCTACTGATGGTCATAAGTATTGGGCACTCACCAAAAACAAACCAGAGATCTGTCTTGAAGGAGCAGGAAGGTCCCTCTAAATTCGTACTGTGGAGTACAGAGACAGGTATTTAGATACCTCTCACCCTCTCACGTGAGAGGGTTGTGAGATGAACGTATATCCCAAACATCCCGGGTCGGGGACGATTTGGCTTCAGGTAATCTTGCAGTGAAGGCCATGGATGCAAAGACAGATGGACGCAGACATTTCTATAGCCCTGCGCAGCAGCGGCGGGAGCTAAAAAAAACAAGTTCAAGGGTGGATTTTTTTTTTTCCAATCCAATGTCCACCAAGAAAAGCTTGGTCAAATTTGGCAACGGTCAATCATTGGAGTCAAGGTCATTGGGACCAAAAGACAAAAATTCAAGTTTTTCAATTTGCACCAAACTTTGCATACATATGGAAGTGGTTTCCGGACTTTCCCAGCAAGCACATTTTTATTAAGTGTGTGCCACATATAAGACCACAAACTCAGCAAGGGCAGAATGTGTGGAGCAAATAAACTACTTTTTTTTTTTTTTTTTTTAGTTCAGCTGGGGTTGCAGCTTGTGCCACAATGTCAAGTCACCACTTACATGCTCTATTAACTGTTAAAAGAAACTGCAATAACAGTGGACCTTTAAGTAGGGAGCGGCTCCGGGTCTGCCCATTCAATAATAAATGGTGTTTGGCTCATTTCACACTGTTTGGATCGTTCGCTTGGCGACTGATACCAGCAGAAGGCGACGTGTAAGTACACAGGAAACACACACACACAGGCATACATTAACAGCAGGGTTAAAAAAAAAAAAAAGGATGAAAATATTTGTCAAACGCACCTTTTTGGACTCAGCCATCACAACTGTGTTTGTGTCTGGGGGAAAAAGAGTCAAACTCGTTTCTCTTACCTCAGCAGTGACATTCGTGCCTCTTGGAGCTCCGTCTATAAAGTTACCAGGGAAGAGCTTAAGGGGTCGCGAAGTCACGAGGCAGAGATGTTTGGCGCTGCCGATATCTTCGCAGGAGGACAAATGTCAAACTCTACAGACTGCCGGCGCTTCCAGTCTTACTGATTGGTCGTGAAATTTGGATGTAAAGGCAGAGCTTTTGTCTGGCCAAAGTTCAAAAATGTTACATTTGTGATGACAGTTCTCTACGCAAGACTGCCACAATTCACCAGGTGAGGTCAGGTCAGGTCTGGGAGCATTCACTGGTGCCATGCATTGGCACATGCATTATACTACGGAGCCACCTTGGGTCGTGGTTGGTAAGCTGGTCCATCCCCACCTCCCAAAAGTAACCATCTATCTGTCACAGCCAGGTGATAGGTGTACGTCCCCTTACATAGGAAAATTGTAACAAATACAAGCTTAGTATTGATAAATGTTTTGCGATATAGAGTAAAACCCAAAATATGTAAATATTATATTATTTTTATAGCTTTGAAGTGAGACCAAAAACATGGGAAAGGGTCAGGGTTATTTTTTAAACAATTTTCGGACCAATGGGCCTTCGGAATTTTGACTAGTCACCTTACAATATTGGGGGAGATGCATGCAAAATATTTTTTGTTACAACAATGAGAACATCCCTCAAGGCACAGTCGCACGATGACGTTTATCCCAGCATGCGGTGAAAGCAGGGCAAAGTCGAAAAATTGGCCAAACGTCAGCAAAACTCACGTTCCCAGTGTTTGGTAGCGAACCTTAAATGCAGCACAGCATTCCACAACACGGTGCTGGTGGAGGCCTGCAGAGGCGGGCGTCAGCCAGCGCTCCATTAGAACAAGCGGGACCTTTGTCAACGTGGCAACGTGCGGGAGAGCGGGGTTCGACACGCCACTGTCCAGTGATTCTGAGCAGGCAGGGCGAAGCAGCACCCAGCGTAGACGATCGCACCAGTGATGTCAGCTACCGGAGGCTAGCGGATGCTAACGGAGGCTAACTTGGTCGTAGCGGAGATTAACTTTCTCTACCAATCTCAAATGTAGCCAGAGGTATGTCGGCAAATGGCGAGGAATTTTGAACTTTTCGGACTCGGTCGACGTTCATCGGCGGAGCCCAGCCGCGGCTAGCGGACACCGATGTTTGCAAGTAAGTTCGTCTACATTGGCCCAAACGTCTAGGTGTGACAGCGCCTTTAAGGCCAGTGACTCCAAGACAACAATGGGATGTGACTTTGACTGGATCAAGCCAACAGGAATGCCGACGTTACACCTGCCTGCAGTGGATAGATGGTTACGTCCGGGAGATGAGGGCAGAGTGTAGGTCAGTCTGGGCGGTTGTCAATCAGGCCCAAATGCAAAAAGTGAGGTGGTAGATATGGCAAAGCACAGCCCTGTGCATGCTCCTCTGCTTGAGCTGGCCATCAAAATTCGACCAAATTGAAAAACGGGTGTCAAATTTTACACCAGTTCACACCTAAGAATGCACACCAGAGGAAGTTCTGGTTCTTATTTGGAAGCACGACTCCATTGCAGGGAGAAAAACCATGATTTTTTTGTGATTTTGTTTTATGAATTCTTGTGTTTGATTTATCATGCCGGCACAAACTCATTGAAATGCACAGGTGTCTCCATTTATTTTCCCCTCACAAAACACAATAACCGCTGCTAAAGCATCACTAACAGGTACTTCCTGCTCTACAAGTGGCTTCACAGAGCGTCATCTCACGGATGTGATGAATGTGCGGAAGAATAACTCCGGCAAATGGAAAGTAAACAGCCATGGGTGGTGAGAGTATTAGAGGAGATTATACAGGTGGCGGCTGCTCGACTGCCCCGGCTCCATTAGCATCAATACCGCCTTGGCTTTAGAGCAGAGGCAGCATGCTGCTCTTAAGCCTCGCTTCTGGGGTCCAATGTGTGGCTCTGCTAAGCCCGCCTACGTGCATCCAGGCAGGGGTGTTTGAGGCTTGGCATTTTACGTTTAAAGCCAAAACTGGAATTCCGCACGTGGGAGCAGCTTCGCCAAGTTAACTGCAGGTGTTTAGTTTGCATTTTTTATCACAGGTCCTACATTCACAGTCACGGCTTACGCAGTTTCTGACTGAAATTTGGGCTAAATGTGCCTCTTACACATGTCCATTGAATGTTAAAATGAATCTTTAAAGTCTGCTGCTGTAGGTGTAAAAAGCATGTTACAGAGATTTATGTCAAAACAATGTCGCAATAACAATCTTGCATGAGTCATTTCTCATAGTACTCTCATTTTGCTATGCAGAGCCCCCATTTTCTCATTGCAACAAGGAGGGACGAGGAAACTAAGGATGGAATGGCTTCAATTTCCAACATTTCTGTGTGTAGATTGATTTCCAATTAGACAGGCATACTCTTGGTTCAGGTTTAGGGACAGATATTGATGCCCCAGGCCCTCTAGCTGTGCCTTTGTCTGGGATTTTATTTCTGTTACCATGGGGGCATAGAAATGAACTGCTCTCTTATTTGCACTCCTCTGTTCTCTCGAAGGGAGCTGCTTTTTGAATGCTAAGCAGTGTTGCTATAGCTTCAAAAGGCGACACTGGATTGATCCCCTTGAGCAACACAGGACTTTTCCATCAAATCTGGGATCAATTTACCTTTGTCCTACTCCTCATAGGCTTCTTATTTTATAACATATTAATACATGCATCCCTGTCTTCACAAATAGGCTACTCAGATATGTCCAAATAAAAAAGCCTAAAACATTGCCTGCTCCTTATTTATGTTAAATCCACTGAGATCTCAAGGTCAATTCAGATCAGGTGGCTCCACTACCTTATGAACCACCATGGGTTCCAATAGCCAAACACCAGGGTTGACCAGCAATCCAACCCTATCGCCAAAAAGTAACCATCTGCAACAACCAAGTGTAATGTTGGTGTCCTTTTTGCCTTGTCCAGTTGCCAGAGTCATCAACACTGAGGCACCTGTGTCTTCTTCTTCTTAATTACTCTTCTGATTACGATTGTAACATTATGCAGAGGCTGCAGTGTAGACGCATGAAGATGTGGTCGGGGTGTTGGATAAAATCTTGCCTTTTGAAACTATCTACACACTATCAACACTGCTGGACAGGGACTCTAGCGGATGGCCTGGATGCTTGCCTTGAAGGCCTCCACCGTGCTGGCTGGCAGGGCATTCCACAGCGGTATGTACACGGGAATAACGAGGCCTGGTATTGCCTTGAGGAACACTGAATCTGTCGGAAGGCATGGTTTTGAACCTTGGATCATGGTCAGGAAAACAAGTCACAAGGCATTGGGATAGGCATTGGACTACCAATATGTAGGCCTGGGTTCAATTCCCGGTCATGCTACCTGTCTGTGTCCTTGTAAACGAAAGATTTCAAAGACTCTGGAAAGAAAATTCATGAGAGATGCGTCTAAAGACCCCAGAACAACTGTCAAGGCACTAGTGAAGCCTTGTAGCACTCAAGTAAGTCCAGGACTCAAACTCGAGGATTGACTCTATTGGGATTCGGACGTTGGAGACGAGGGCTCTGATTTTGTGTGCGCGTGCAATAGGTCTTAGTAATTTTAAAATGCTGTTAAAGTGGTATTTATTCCCTTCCATGCTATAAACTCTGTGATTTTTCTGTCTGAGCTGCTGCCTGGAGGACCGGCTGTAGCTGATGAAGCATTGCCGTGACCGCCTCTACTGACCCCTGATCCCAATTCTTCAAGCTGCCTTCCCAAACTCTGATCTGCTTCATGGCTGAGTCCGCCCCACCCAACATCATTGCCACGTCGCTAGTGTCACACTTACACACAGGCTATCTAGAAATTCTTTAGAACTGAGAAAGTCACTCGGATGTGAAACGTATTGAAGACCAGCCCATTTGTTATAAACATCTGGATATCTCCTACCTGCACCTCGTTGTGTATTCAATCATTATCCTGCCATTGCGCACACTGAGCAATACTTGGTTGTCCCAGTTGCAACTTTCCTGTTACATTACTGCATGTTTTGTCAGTTTTGTTTTGTGCCTTCCGTTATGTCATAGTAGAATGGCTATAGCAGATGGCCACCTCACTGAATCTGGTCTGTTTGAGGTTTCTTCCTGTAAAATAACAAGGGCAATACTGACCCTGACCTGCATTATCAAGCCAAACCTCAAACCTGTGCAAGGTCTTCGCAAGGTATACATATAAGGTGCATACATACATGGACAGCAAATCCTCAATCATACTTTGTTTAATTTTTTTTTCCAAGGGTATCAGATCAACAACTATTTTTGATCAATCTGATTTTCGTCATCTCATCAGGTGGCAGCAAAATAACATTTACATTCAGAGAAGATTGAAATTAGTTGCTAATGTCTTTCAGCTGCTTGGGGTCTCGGCAGCAGAGCGAGTACAGATCTGCATTGGGATTTGGCACAAGTTTTACACCGGATGGCCTTTCTGACGCAGCTCCAGTTCCACGTGGAGGAACACACACAGCCCCTGATCTTCCCAAGCGGTCTCCCAGCTGTGTACTAATCAGGATCTACTTGTGTTCACTTCTGAGATCTGACGGGATCAGGCGTACTTGAATCAGGATGGCTGTGTTTTAAATTAATTGCGAATAAATATGATAATACGTACGGATGCTGCCTTCTTGCCAGAATCCAAATATTAACTTGTGGAACTTGTGCAGTTGACTTTCTATTTAATTAAATGATTCTGCAGATGATACCTGCGACACCTCTTGTCTCCAGACGGCTGAAGAGCTGAGTTGGTTTTAGAGGAACTTCGGCACCAGGGTTAGATAACGCACAGGTCAAACCCCAGCTTCAGTTACTATTAGAGCCACAAGTTTTCGGCTATAGACCTTAGTTGGTCTGTGTTGCCTGAAAGCTACCCACCCACTCTGGGAATCTCACCCAATGGTATACTAGACCTCGAGGATGGCGTAAAAGGACCTGGGACTCTCTAAACTACAGCAGTGCCTGGTGAGTGAAGGTCCCATGTGTTGTTCGCAATCCAAACTGGACTCTGATGGGACATGAAATGTTCTTCCTATTTGGCAACAATGCAAACCACTGATTGAGCCTTGAAAACGTCGATAACACCGGCAACCTGAGACTTCCGTCACCCTGTACGACTAGACTGCTCTCTGCTTTGACTTAGTTCTTGAGCTAAGATTTTGTAATCTGCACCAAATCAAAAGTAACCTCTGCTGAACCAAAGCTGGATTGAATTGTTTCAGTCGTAGTGAGAGGGATGATGGGGAGGCTGAAGAGGCAGGGACGCCTTCATGTTTTCTCTTATCGCCTCTTGGGGAGGTGTTTGTGACAGTTGCTCAGATTGTAACAACAGGCATCATCAAGTGCTTCTTTTCCCTTTTAATGCTCTCTGCAGCTTTTGTTTGTGTCCTACCTCTCCTCTGTGTCATTTCACAGATGCCATTCGCAACTGTTTCACACAGTTCAGATCCTGGAATCCGATTGCGCTTTGAAGTTCAGAGTCTGAGACGAGAGCGCATTTGACAGCTGAAGTAATTGCATTTTTTTAAATTCCTTTTTATTTTATGTATCATGAGCCATTCCTTTTTTCTGCCTCACTGCTTTTCTGGAAGTCGGTGATGCCTTGGTGGATTCGTTACCACAAAAAAAAAAAATTCTTTCCCAGTGTAAACAAAGGCAGTAGATAGGTATAATCGTGAAATGGAAAACAAACGACTTGAAAAGAAACTGTGTTTTTAATGTCTGAAATTCCTGAGAGCATTTCGTGTTGTGCTTCCGTCAAACTTGACTGCTTATTTACGGCAGCGCACAAGTTCAATTCATTCAGTCATGAGGTCGCTGGACAGAGGTGTTTGGTGATGCCGATACCTTTGCAGGAGAACGAAGGTCCAAGTCTATAGGGTCCTGGTGCTTCTCGTTTTACTGTATGGTTGTGAGACTTGGACACTAACCAGTGACCTAAGGCGACGAGTAGATGTTCTTGGGATTAGGTCTCTTTGTAGGATCGTTGGGTACCACTGGAATGACTTTGTGTCAAACGAACGGTTACTTAGGGAGACTCAAATGGGGAGTATCACTTGAATTGTCAGCAACAACATTTTGGTCATTTTGGATATGATCTAGCACTCACGTGTCTCAGTGTTGAGGACCCCAGCGGCTGAAGAAGGCCATGGGGACGCCCACCTTTCACCTGGCTGGGGCAGATAAATGGCTAGTTTCAAGAGGTGGGGATGGACCACTTCTCTGCTTCGGTGGTTGCCATCCAGGACCTAGGCCAGTTCCGTGACATGGTGGATACGGCAACGCAGGGCACCAGCACATGCTCACAAGCACACTATGACGTGAAGTGGCCGATACTGGCCGACGTAGCAGATTCTCAAAAATCTCTGTGAAACGGCGGAGAAGGCTCATTCCAGGGTAAGTGGGATAAAGTCAGGCTGTGTCCAGTCAAGCATCCGATGTTGGCCAGTGGAGATGAACGGAGCAGTAACAGAGTACTAGTGGAGGTGACGCCGTGGTAGCGGAACTCAACTCTCGCCTGCATTTTAGCAGGAATGTCAAAGATTTTAAGCATGTTGAAAAAATTTTCCGGGACCATGACAAACATAAGCGTTGCCCGACTGACGTTGACTTTGCTCCTGCCGAGTCTGGCGGACCTCGGCACTGGTCAGTGTTAATCAACTTTTCACTCTCCATCGCCAAACGGCGGGCTAATCACCAGAGTGTGAAAGGGCCGTTACTTTTGAGAGCTGAGGTTGGGGACGGACCGGATGTCTGCGTGGGTGGTTGCCATCCAGGACCTAAGCCGATTCCGTAGAGTGGCGGGTGTGGCACCAGCACATGCTCCCAAACCTGACCTAGAAACAAGTTCAAAAATGAGATGAAGCTTTAATGTTTTTTGATGGAACATCAGTTCACTATATATAGTTTTATTCCAAAATTAGATTCCAGATTTGTGTACTCTTAATGTGTTTGTCTCTCTGTCTATATGTGGCCCTGCGATGGACTGGCAGCCTGTCCAGGGTGTACCCCGCCTCTCGCCCAATGACTGCTAGGATAGGCTCCAGCCCCTTTTGATCCTTAATTGGAATAAGCGGGTATAGAAAATGAATGAATGAATTTGTATACTCTTAACTGAAATGCGGACTACAGTAGCAACACAATTGTAAGTTTTTTGCCAACTTGACCAAATACACAAAAAGGTTCTTTGTCAAAAGTAAAAATTGAAAAAAAAAAAAAACTATGTGTTTACCCACCTCAAGTGTTGATCATTTTTCTTCTTTCGTCTTTCCATTTAAAAGCAATGAACTGTGAAGCCCATGAAGTCATCTTGTCTGCCTGCAGAAGAGACGTGAGCAGCGGAGAAAAGAATTGATTAAAAAGTTATAAACCTACAGGAGATTATTTAAGACAAAAACACAGATGCTTGATTGCGCTGGGATCGTTTCATTCTGGGCAGGCGTCCTCGCGGGTATTGCTTCTGGTTGCCGCCTCTGCTGTGAGTTTACTAGCAGAGGCGCTTTGTGCTGATGATGAGTAATGCAGTCAATATTCTCCTGACAGACAGGACCCGTTCGGATTGGACACATCGCAGTGGAACATGGTGGCAGATGCTTGCTTCGAATGAAGGACCTGGCCCGTGGGATCGGTTGGTCATCTGTTGCATAGCTCTCAGAGTTTGTTTCCAAACCAAATAAATCAGGACATATCGAAGCTCCAGCCCACAGGGGAAATGCAGTTTAATTTACATTTAATGAAAACAAAGTGACTCCTCTTTGCCCAGAGTTAGACTGGCTATAAAAAAAACAATAAGCACCTGATTTCAACCCAAAGAGAATCAGAATGCTTTGGATATAGTTGTAAAATGAGATGCACATCACTAAATTATGTTAAAATGCAAATCCGGCATGATTAATATAATTTTAACTGTTGGTCCTTCTTTCAAAGATTAGAGCAACCCGACACCAGTCCAAAATTGCTGTTACATCCAATTTTGCTGTTGTTTTGTTGTTTGTTGTTTTGTTTTATTGATGCTGCAGACAGTCAGCGAAATGTGCAAAGCTCACATCAGTAACACGTGTTTTCCTTCGCGTGCTTCCCAATAAAAGTACACACACAACGACAACACACCGTGTCGAACCCCTCTCCCGCACGTTGCCACGTTGGAAAAAGTCTCGCTTGTTCTCATGGAGCGCTGGCTTTAACGCCCGCCTCCGCTAGTACCATGTTGTGGAACGGCGTGCTGTGTTTGACGTTGGCTACCAAAATCCGAAACATGGGTTTTGCTGGGGAAAACGTCACAACATGACTGCGCCTTTACAGTGACACGTTTTCTGGGATGTCTGGCGGGCCTCGTTTTGATACAGGAAATGAAGCGAGGATTCATGCGCGCAATGGAACCCTGGAGATTTACGACATAGACTCAGCAATGGCTGAGGAACTCTCCAAGTCTTCTGAAACTGAAGTAAAGCACCACAAAAGGTAGGTTTCTGTCCATTAACATTGTGTTTGGATGCCAACTATTGTTCTGAATGGCGCGAATCCGGGCAATCCGGGTGGCTTGTTTTGATCCAGAATTGGTCCTGGATGCTGGAAATAGCACCAGGCACCCTCCCCAGAGGCCCCACAAAGACCCCGTGTGCGCCAATTGGAGTCTGTGCGCTAAAATGAAGGAATACAGTAAACCAATCCGAGTGTCATCTGTCATCCCCTTTAAATCAGGGTTGTTGCACAATTTAAGTCCAAAATTGGGTCTCTGGCCTTCGTGATTGACTGAGATATAGTGAGGGACCGACAGGAAAAATGGTCATTTGGATCAAAGAGAAAGGTTGGGTTTTGTGTAATTTAAGATGGAAATCTGCTCTCAGCCATTTTTCAGTACTTTAGCAAATACTGTAGTTATTGTGAAAAAGCTGCACGAGACAAAGTATGTGTGGATCATTGTGTAAGCCCGAAGACAGCACTGCAGAGTATCTCGGCCGGTTCCGTCTACTGCTGTCCCCCATTACAGACGTCTACAAGCAGGTCAGCATTTTGAAGGCAAATTGGGAGTTTGGGAGTTTACAGACAATAACAAGGCCGTGTTTCTCACCAGGAGGACCGAACTCTTGACAAACAGCCACTTCAGTATCACAGAAAGATGCTGACTGCAGCTCGAACAAACGGTGGTGGTGGGGGGGGGAAGCACAACAATAGTTATTCTCCTTTTCCAAGGAAAGTCAGATATGCCAAGCAATTGTTAGCCTGCAAACTGGAGCGTTTCATCTGCGCTGAACTGCACGCCGCCTCGATGAGCAGCCACGGATCCTTATTGTGTCACGAGTTAATAATTGGTGCACAATTTCTAATGAACTGTATTTTAGTGAGAATGAGTATT
>OMMV01126448.1:1309-12651 GCA_900302635.1 Chatrabus melanurus
TTTTTTTTTTTTTTGAGAATCTGCTGCGTCGGCCAGCATCAGCCACGCCACGTCATAGAGTGAATGGGCCCTAAAGCAAGATCTACAAAACAATGATCGGAAAGGGGTGCTTTGGAAATTTTGGATTGTGAAGTATAATTGTGAATGCTTTCACTCACCAACTAATAATCAGTTCTTGATTTTCTACTTCAATTAGGCTTAAACCATGAGTAACTCTTTACCCCTGGATTTAAACTTCTCGAAACATCAAATAAATTTTCGGTCATAAATCTTTCAACGTCATTACACTGCATCTTTCCTAATCGAGAGGGCCACCGATCAACCCATTCACCTGGAGTCATGTTCCAGTCTCCTCCTACCAAAATATAATCATTGGGATACAACGCTTTAAACACAGAGATCACATGTTATATTTTCCAATCATTTTTTGTTTTGACCAGTTATTGTATCAACAAACATTGGTGATAATAAGAAAACTGCTGTTAGCCAGTGACCAACGGTAACACACGGATCAAGAGATAAGTCGTATTTTTAGCATTATCCACAGTAGACCCTATAGCATATAGTCACTTACGAGCCAACATAGGGGGTGCACTACAGTTTAAGCCTTTTTGCAGAGATTTTCAGACAGCCGTACTTCCGCCTGGTTGTGTTGTAACCCGGGCAGTGTTCAGAAAGCGAGCCTTAAAAATACATCTCATAAATGTAAACCAGATCGGACAAACTAAGCAATAAACAGTAAATGCATACCCTGCAACACAACTGCATTCCAATGATTTTACTTCTCCAGAAGTGGCACACAGCACGCTGCTGTCTGACGCTGCTTCAGGCTTCACACGGCTTCCTGGGGTTTGATACTTCCAAGTTCTACGAGTTCGAAGTGACGGTCATTAAAGATCTGAAAGCCATCATCACATTTGTGTGTGTTTTTTTTAATTCTTTCATTTGTCCAACCACAGTCAATATGCAGGCAAGCTTAGACGTCACTAACATGAAGCGGTAGTTTTGTTTCAAAGTCCCGTGTGCATGGCACAGCTGTCCGGTTCAGATCGTGAACAGAGCCGTATGCTTTAGTCACCCGCTGTCGCTTCCTCTCCAAGCCTTCATCACTCTTCCAAAATCAGATGAACTTGCGTGGCTTTCTTGCAGACACATGTAGAAATAAAACTTATTTGCCACGCACTGCGAAGTGAAACAGTTCACTGTATGAAAGAGATCGGGAATTTGGTTGCCTCCCAAAAGGTCCGGATGTTGATGACGCAATGCATTCTGGGTTGATTTTTGCTGATATGCCATACGGCAGGGTTTCTCAAATCTGGACCTTTGGATCCAAAGTACTGCACATTTTCCATTTATCCCTGAACTAATCAGCACAGATCAGCTCAGTCAGGTGTGTTCAGCCAATCAACAGCTGACTGAGCAATGGAACACACCTGACTGAGCTGATCTGTGCTCATTAGTTCAGGGATAAATGGAAAATGTGCAGTACTTTGGATCCAAAGGTCAAGATTTGAGAAACCCTGCCATAGGGTCTATTCGCGACAGTGTACTAATTGAGATAGTGTGAAAACTGTAAACAGAAATACTGTTCAAGTGTGTACTGTATTGGCCAGAATATAAGACGCCCTTGCCCACTGGTGCCCCCGCCCCTTGTTCAAGACATGTTTTTGGAAAAACACTTGAAAAGTGTTTTGATGGTCAGAAATAAAAGTCCCTGTTAAGAGTCTTCTAAAAAACTGTCTGGTTGCAGAATGTGAATAAAGTGCTGGTTTGTTTTTCCTGGTCAGATGTGGAAGTAAAATATGGTACATCATGATGTGATTACTGAACTGATATTGCTGCTCTTATAAATCTCTCCTGACACAGTTTGTGCAGTGAAAATAATGAGGCTCCATTGCTGAAATAAAATTGTGGGGGGACAACAGGAGAGGCTTTGTGTGTTTGTGTCAAAATAACCAGCGCAGGGGACAGGAATAGACGTAATTCTGAAATGGGAACTGCAAGAATTTCTAGGAGAACTGCAAATAATTGATTTGTGTATGTTATGTGCTGGGTCTTATGGTGATCTTGTTACAGTTGTGTTGATAAATATTTATGACGCTAAAATGCAAACAGTACCATTCAACAACATTATTGTAAACTGGATCTAAGACCATGAAAATCCATCTTTTGATGAGAGCAGCTCACGCCAAACACACTGTGTTCCGCTGCCTGTTGTTGCGGATGTATGACATGCAAAAGTCTACTGTGCAATCATAAAACACCCATATTTTTCAAATGTGTTTTCCAGAAAAAAAAAAGTCTTATATTCGGGCCAATCCAGTATTTTAGAAATTCTTAATGTTAAGACATCTAACACATATTTCACTTTGTGAAGTCTGGGATGAAAATGGATGAAAATTATTGGTCCTTGCATTTCAACAACCGAAATGTATACGTTTTAATTTTGTTTTTTGAACTAGTAGGAACATATTTCAATCTGGGTTTCACCTTGCTACAATAACTAGAAAAATGTATGGCATTAAGAGATGAGCCAGAGCAATGTATATGTGCAGGTAAAGCCATAGTGATTACATCCCCCTGCCTCTGCATTAGCAGAAAGGGGGATATTGTCATCATGATGCCCGGGGATCCGGGCATCCAGGTATCCGGCGTTAACAATAAGAACTCAAACGTTTTTTCCAAGTTCCCATTGGCCCAACTTTATGAAACTTGGCAGTTGAATACTTCTGGGTGTATTCTGAACAAAGTTCAAAATTTGTGAAAAAAAGATTTAAATTTTCCTGGATTTCCGGATCCAGATTTCTGGACTTAGTCTCTGAAGCCTGTTTAAGCCAGTTTGCTATATGGCGCAAAGTCACTCATTTGGGAGAGACAAAGTTTATCTATCTATCTATATAGTCTGGCAGCGTCCTCGTGCAGCATTAGCAAGCCAATGCTAGCCAGCCATAATGAGACGAGCCCATATCTTAAGCAAAACAATATAATACTAATAGCACTCATTTCTTTTTTGCTTTATTGAAAAACCGTATAAAGCCAAACTCACTAACCAAACATCACACACAGAAGTGCGGTGAAAATAGTCTGGCAGCATCCTCGCACAGCATTAGCATGCTAATGCTAGTAGGCCATATGAAACTAGCCCGTAGCGTAAGCAACACAAAATAATACTAATAGCACTCATTTCTGATTTGCTTTATTGAAAAACAGTAGTACAAGTACCTACAAAGTGCGTCGTTACCAGCTTAGTCAGCCAAACGTTAGGCTGCCGGGGTCTGTTGCAGTGAGCGCAGCAGTGTTTGCACATGGGCAGTAGTACGTTACCACCGGACAAACATAAATACAAACAAATTCCCATTCAACACACCAGGGATAATATGATTAAGCAAAGTTTAGATCAAGCTCAGCATGGTTTAGTAACATTACATTTACCATTTTAATAGCCAGTAAATTTGATGCAAGAACATTCGGTAAAAATTCACTAAAAAAAAATATCCACCACATTCTAATAAGAGCAACCTTCCAATTTTTGGACCCACCCTGATTTTTGGACCTATATTGGTTTTTCTTGTCGCACAGTGCAACGAAACTGTAATCAGCAAGGTTAGCGATTATCATATCACCCACCTTCACTGATTTTGTCATATACTCAAGGAAAATTTGTCGCAGAACTAAAGATGTTTCTTCATACATGTTCATACTTGCAAGTAAATTACATATACATTATAAAAATATTGTTAATCTGGTTGACAGCAGGTCTTGAAAATACTATTTACAAAGGACGAGTAGTCGTACACCCAATTCCTGAATAACAAAACTGATCAGCAAGATTAGCGAGGAAATCAGTGTAGACAGCCCTATGAGACGAGCAGTCGCTTACGGCAACAGGATGTAGACGCTTTTTCATTTGCTTGTGATTTGCTCACAACCATTGCTTCCGGGACCTCGCAAAGGGGGTGCGCTGTTTTTTTTCCTCTTTCCCAGTGGGCTACTTATTTTATTCATTTTTTGCCTTTATTGCTAAGCAGCAAAGTGAATACGTGAACAAAGTGAAAAAATGAACAACACATACACATATATACAAACGTGATGCCAAGGTTAAATTTCAAAAAAGTAAACTAATTTATTAAATTGTTGTACAGGGTAAATATATTAATGGTTCTATTAGCTTTCTTGTTTTTGGAGAACTGAATTGATGCATTGCTGGACTTCTTTTTGGAATATAATAATAATCTACTTTCGGCTTCTCCCAATTTGAACTCTGGGTCGCCACAGCAGATCTCACATGGATCTGCATGTAGATTTGGCACAAGTTTTAAGACGGATGCCCTTCCTGACACAACTCCACATTACAGGGAGAGCGGGCAGGGGTGGGGTTCGAACCGGGAACCTTCTGCATTGAAAGCAGATGCACTAATTGCTAGGCCACCACGCAGCCCCACTCACTAGAAAGCAATAAGAGCAAATTAATTATATAGTACTGATTAGTTTTGGTAGATGGGTATTTTAAAACCAAACAATACATTTTTTTGTAGTAAATGGAGAAATTTAGGTCAATGTGTAATGACATAAATGTACAAACATCTTGCCAAAAAGTACATGAGTGAGGACAATTCCAAAATAAATGACAAATCTTCTGGAGTCAAATGAAAAAAGGAACGGTTCACTTCAATGTCTTTTTCTAGCTTTGCAAAAAAGTTAGGCAGCGCTCTGCATTACTGCCATAGGCTAATGCACAGGCCACGTTATCAGTGACGTCAGTGTAGGCAGCCCTATGAGACGAGCAGCCACTTAAGGCAACAGGATGTAGGCGGTTTTCGCTCGCTTGTGATTCGCTCACAACTATTGCCTCTGGTTTGCTTCCAGGTTGACCACGAAATCTGAGCTGCATAGTGCATGGATTTCATTCATATTATACATATGTGTTATACTTGTGTATTATGTAAAAGTGCACTTCGCTTGTATAATAATAATAATAATAATAATAATAACAGTAATAATAACGAGGATGAATGTATTTTAACATTTAAAATGCTGCTCAAAGTGGAATTGATGAGTCACATAAAATCAGTTTATTTATTTTATTTTGTAAAAATAAAGAAAAACATTAAGGATCGAAAGTAATTTTCTTCTTATTGCATTGCAGAGCTGTTCAATTGTCAAACATGTAATTAGATTATCTTTAATGTCCTTGAAGTGTGCTCTGTGCAAGTGTAATAACTGGGACAATACGAATATTGGATCAGGATTCGTGTCAGCAGATACTCAATGTGAAATGACTGATTGGGGGCAGAAAAATCTGATCAGGACATCCCTACAATAAAGTAGGATCATTGAAAAAATAAAAATAAAAACAACCAAGTAAATGTTCACATCTGTACACATAGGGTTGGACAGCTTTTGCCACTCACACAAGTCACACCTCAAAGCCTCAAGCAGAGTTGCTTATGTAGGTCTAAATAACAATTGGTTTCTCTTCTGAATGAATTCTTATGCATTTATTAATATTACACTTTTGTCAATATCTTTTGCAACACTCCAACAGCCAGATGGTTTTTCTCCTGAATGAATGCTTGTAGTGGACAAAACTGCCCCTTTGTTGAAATATTTTGCCACACTCACAACAGCTAAATGGTTTCTCATCTGTGTGCATTTTCACATTTAATGAGATTAATCTTTTCATGTAATATTTTGTGACACACAGAACACCCAAATGGTTTCTCTCCCAAATGCCTTCTCATGTATGTGTTAAAACTGCTACTTTGTTTAAATCTTTTGCCACACTCATAACAGCCAAATGATATACCTCCTCAATGAATTCGCATGTGTACGGCAAGATTGCCCTTTTGACGAAATCCTTTGGCACACTCAGGACAGCTAAATGGTTTCTCTTCTCTGTGAATTCTGATGTGTATTTTCAGAGTTTCCCTTGTTCCAAATTTTTTACCACACTCAGGACAGTCAAATGGTTTCTCTCCCGAATGCCTTCTCATGTGCATGGTAAGATTGCACTTCTGTCGAAATCTTTTGCCACACTCAGAACAGCCAAATGGTTTTTCTCCAGAATGAATTCTCATGTGTATGTTCAGAGTTTCCATTGTTCCAAATCTTTTACCACACTCAGAACAGCTAAATCGTTTCTCTCCTGAATGAATTCTCATGTGTGCATTAAGATTACCCTTTTGTCGAAATACTTTGCCACATTCAGAACAGCCAAATGGTTTCTCTCCAGAATGAATTCTTGTGTGTTTAATCAAACTGATCTTTTGTCCAAATCTTTGCCCACACTGAGTGCAGCCAAATGGTTTCTCTCCTGTATGAATTCTCGTGTGTATTTTCAAATGGCTCTTTTGTCCAAATATTTTACCACACTCAGAGCATGTAAATGGTTTCTTATTTGCTTGAGCAACATTACATGTGCTATTACTAACAGCGGTATCACTGTCTTTCAAACGGTATAAACGTAAACAAACTTTCTGTGTTGGATACCATTCAAAATTGTCGTCATTTTTGGTTTCTGAATTCTTATGCTTATCATCAGCATCTGGTCGTAAACGACTATATGGACCTGAGTTGCTGGGTGGTTGTTGTCCTCCATAGTACTCCCCATCGCCTTGTGCAGACAGTGTTGTGTGAGCAGCTGACCTGCTGCCTGGAGGTTCTGCCTTTGGGCTCTCATCAGTCTGGCTTTGATGAACCTGTGATGACTGTGGTTTTTCTTCATGATTTTCACTCTTCACAGTAAACTCAGTGACAGCAGCCTCCTCCAGCCAGTGACGTTGGTTTTCTTCCTGACTTGTCCAGAGATTCCTTTGTTCTTCTTTAATGTTGCTCAGTTTCCACTCCTGCTGCTCAGGGAAATATTCTTCTTTACACAGTGATGACTGCTGCATGTCTGCCAAAAAAAAAAAGAAGGAAAAAAAAAAGCAATTAAACTGACAAAATTATGAACAGCTTTCATTAAAACAACCTCTGGGATAGGGTCTAACATCACCCCCCCATAATCCTCAATTGGAATAAGTGGGTTTAGAAAATGGATGGATGGACTGATTCATTAAAACAAAGCTAAAGTAGTGGAGAGATGAGTGTAACCTGACTACAGTAAGCTATTGCTTTGATGGAATTGATCCTGTGGAATTGTACAAGTGTTTGATTTCACACCACCACCCCACCCCCAATTTCATCACCCATCGCAATGTTTTACTGTGCACATTGTGATATCTCAATTACGTAGACATCGCTCAACCCCTGTACACCCGTGTGTTCCTCTGTGCTTGCATATAACGTGCAATGTGTGTTATGCTGACATACGACACAGACTGCATTCTAACAGGCATTGCCTGTTATAACATACAGCACAGACTGCATCGCATAAATTTTGAGCATGCTTAAACTGTGGATTTGCATATTTCCCCCTCTACAGTGCATAATATCATTAAACGATTCAAGGAATCTGGAGGCATTTCAGTGTGTAAAGGGCAAGTGTGCAAGCCTAAGCTGAACACCTGTTATCTCTGATCCCTCAGATGGCACTGTATCAAGAACAGTTGGTAAATAGACCATTTATTTAGCGCTTTTCCATCTGAAGCAGACGTTCAAAGCGCTTTACAACGATGCCTCACATTCACACACACACACCAATGTCAGGGTTAACATCGTGCTGCTGTCTGCTGGTAAGATCAAAAAATAATAAGCCGATTAGCATGCTTTCAAATCACTATAAAAATTACAGTTACTCCACAAAAGAATGTTTGTGTGAGAGAATACCAGAAACAAAGCATTGCAGATGTGCTGAAATGAATTTGAATTTCCCCATTTTGGGATTAATAAAGTCTCATCTTATGATTATTGACATCCAAATTAATGGATATTTGGATACGTTACAAACAAAATATTTCCACCAGGGCTGTAATACTGTAAGGGAAACTCCGATATCTGTGTAGGCTCGGTATAAAATTAGAACATTCCAGAGAGTTGGTATTACCGTTTCAATTCTTAGTTATCAATGAAGCTGCGGTTGGCAATCGCGATGTGGAAAAATTCCATTAGATAGCCTACTGTCCAGCATCAATTACAGTTGGCTGTCGGAGCTTTCAACAGAGGGCTTCAGACGTCACAATCAGACATCTGCTCAACAGATTTGGATGTCTATAAGACATAACAAAAGTCGGACATTGTCCCCTCCCTCCTCCCACCTGGAATATAGTTTGCAATGCATAAGTCTTTTCTCATGAAGCGCAACCTCACCGTTTGCGTGATCCATTAGTACCGTTGAAACGCCTTCTCAATAATGGCTGTTTCACACCAGAAGGCGTTACTGAAGGCAACAGGAATGAAAACAGGAATAAAACTTTGTGATTCTTTAATGTGACCCATGTGATGGTTTTGTCATGAAGGACAGACAGCAGCTTGTTAAGTCTGCTGCTGTGCAGCGACATAATCGGGGTTACTAATTTGCAGCCTGTGGGACATGTTTGCCCAGTGCCTGGAATTAAACTTTCAAGAAAAAAGTGGGTACACATGCACCCTAAGATCTGCTAGTGATTACTGAAGGTTTTTTTTTTTTTTTCAATAAATATGCACATTAAATTTTGCTTTTGTAGAAATATATTACTTGCACAAATATGTGCAAATAATATATTTATGTCCTTGTCCTCCATTCAAATCTCCCCATTAGTCCGGCAGCTGAGGAGCTGCAATGTTCCCCTTCAACGTGTTGTCAGGCTCTGTGAAAATTCTCAGTAGCAATGTCAGGCCAATCCAGTCCTAACCTGTGTTATATTCGTGTAATCATCTTTCCAAAAGCGTTTATGATAAACACGTACACGTCTGTATATGCCACCTCTTTGGTCAACCACATTTATCAGCCACTGATGTCACAAAGCAGCAGCTTGTGGAAGTGTGCACTGTCTAAATTGTTTTACAGCCCAACATATGACAGTATTTGGCAAGATAATATGACATGCCTGCAATTTACAGCCTAGTCAGTAAACAATCAATGCTAGTCTATTGTTCTCATGCTATGGGAAAGCACCCTAATTGACACATCCATTGATTTGGGTGACATGAGTCAAAAAAAAAATATATATATCCAGATGTGGCTACGCAAAACTATTCAAGTGAAATTATGAATTTGCGACAGTACTCGCAAAGTTGCGCTTTTTATTTGCAAAAAAGCCTCGCAACAGTCGCGGACTCGCAGAACGGCCGCAAGTTGTCAACAATTGCACGCGGAAATTTTTAAAATGTTCAACATTACCCGCGACTGCCTTTGCAACTGCTCTAACGTGAAATAGTAGCGTATCTGTATCAAATCTGTCTCTTTTAGCACGCAAGAGCAGCGCAACAATCTCATAATGGCCACAACGACCGCACAATTGTTGCAAGTTCTTGTCACACATTCTGTGAATAGATCTGCATCCAGTCTGAGAATGTTCTTGTTCTTAGATCCTCCTGTTCAAATAGCCTCATCAGCTTATGGTACCATCCAAGTCTGCCTCTTGCAGCCAACCAGTTCTGTGTAGAGATGTGCGGATCAGCTCTGACCTCACCCGAACCCGCTCCTAAAAAGAAATCATCCACATCCAGAAGCACCAAAGAGTTTCTCTGATATACCTATCCACGCCCGACCTCCAGCAGATCATCATTACAATTATTCAAATTCTTAATGGGTTCAGTATGTTGATTCAAAAATCCACCAGTGGACACGTTTGTGCCTGTATGAGAGGTGTTTAGATCACCCGCGCTCTGTCACTGCACTCCTCTGCAGAGTGAATAGATCCCCCTGCCCCCCAAAAAAGCTAAATAATAAAAGGTGACTGTAGTAATGTATCCATCCTTTGAGCTAGTATCTCACGGAACGGAGAATGTAGAAGAACGCAGCAATTTTTGGATTAGACGCTTTTCTGACGAACATTGGAGAAAATCAAGACTCACCTCTGTCATGAGAGGCATTTTTTTTGCCCGACGTTTGTGCACATATTGTCATGTTGAATACTGGATACAGTGTACAGTACCACAATATGATAGATTTTCATTTTGGCCATCTTGACCTCAGATAAATCCCACTACAGAATTATATTTCCAGGAAAAACTGTTGCCTTCCTTGCATCAGTGGGAGGATTACCAGGACTAATTGGACAGATTAACAGGGATTTAGGTGCAACTCCTATCATCCTTTTCTGGTTTTCCATTCCGTCTTCTCTCCTTTATTTTCTTCTCCTTTCTTCTGCCCTTTTTGTACTTGTTTTTCATAAACTGACGTCTGGTCTGTTGCCTTTGTTCTCTGTTTCTTGGCTTTTCCTAATGGGTTATGTTGAAGGAGTTTTTTCTTTTCTTTTTAGCCGTTAACAGAATGCCATTTCATTTCCTCTCCTTTTGTTTTCTGCTCGTTAATTCCAACGTCTGGAATTTGCTGATATGAAGCTTTCCATCCTTGGTGTTATTGTTGGTATTTATTGGTATATTGTTGTTGTTTTCAAAGCTCCATCTGTGGAAAACAAAGCCTTTTAGTTCCAACATGAATCCAACCGTTTGTTTGTCTTCCAGAGGAGGGGACAGAGACAAGGCGGCTTCTGTGGTTTACCATTGGATCTGGTACTGCAGGATTATGGCCACGTTCCAAACTCGTTATCATTTCTCCCGTTCCTCCTCTCTGCTTCTGTCTCTCTCACATCTTTCTCTCCCATGTCTTTCTCCGCTCCTTTTATCTGTCCAATGCTCCCTACAGCCCCACTTTCATTTTTCCACATAGGTATTACTGTTTTTGAACTCTTCATTTCATCCTTTGTTTGTTTGTTTCTTTCATGTGCATGCGTGTATGCATTGTGTGCATGTGACAGGCAGCTAATTGTAGATAGTTTAAATTCACGTTGAAAACTATCAATGTGAAGCATTGTTGGCATCAACAGACCCTGAAATCAAGACAGTTTATTACACCACCTTAACTGTGCTCTGTGTGTGAGTGTGTGTGGGTGTGTGTAATGGCATAGTTTCTGGAGAGGATCTCAAGTATTGATTAGAAGAGGGAGAGAGTGCATGAGATAAAAAGAGAGAGACAAAGACAAGTGAGGAAGAGGCAGAAATATGGAGTGACAGGGAGAGCGAGACAGGCAGAGAAAGCAGTCTAACACTCTAAATGTCCATCCATTCTCAATACCCGCTTAATCCAATTAAGGGTCACGGGGTGCTGGAGCCTATACTCTAAATGTCAACCATTCAATTATTAATACGTGCACACGCACGCGCGCACGCACACACACACACACATACACACAGCTGAGCAATAGGAATATTTGCTCAGCAGACAATTGCCTTCCACATTTTTTACTCCCTGAAAACAA
>OMMV01126486.1:1692-23588 GCA_900302635.1 Chatrabus melanurus
TGGCGTAATTTCGTGTACGCTACACGTACGGATTTGCAGCACATTTGCACTTGTTTGAGTACGCTGCGCGGAAAAAGTCCACACGAGCATAAATGTTTACGGTCTCCAGTGTTTAGCTAACTTTTGCTAATTCTCGGCTAGCAGCTAGCATCGTTAGCTTCCCTGCCAACCATTTTGTGGGAAGTCGAGACGTTTCACGTCGGACACACAACGTCAGCTGGGCAGCAGGAAAACTTGGCTTTCTTGTGCGAACATATATTTGAATCGCTGCGCTGTTGCTGCAGAAATATTTGACGTTAACGTGGGTGAAAATTTCAGTAGCTAAAATGTTATGCGCGTCGCGAGCTACCTGGCATCGTTAGCCCTCACCGTCCTGTTATTTTACCTTTTGGCTGACTTTCTACATTACAGCATTTGTTTTTTGGTTTTTTTTGTAGCGTTTTAAAATAAAGCATACGCATTTGCATACTTAACTGTCTACAAGTTTGAGACCGAAGCATTGATTTGTTTTCGAGTAAACTCGTCTCCAGTCAAACACTCAAAACAAACCTGACAGTAACCAGTAACCAGCCAGATACAGCTTTCAGGTTAAGGTCCAGCACTTGCAGTTGATATATGCTGCATCCCATAGAGATGCTTAAAAGTCACCAGTGTTGAGCTAAATTTGAAGATTGGAAACCTTTCAACATGATCAATCTGAAGCTTTAGGCATGACAGTCTTAAAGCTGTTATTCTGTGTTTTGCCCTTTGCTGTGGCACATGTGCGTGAAACCGTTGGAAGACTTCCGATTGGCACCGATCTCTTCACGTTGCTTGTCCTTACCCTGAGTATTAGAGACAAATGGCACTGAACAAAAGTTATTAACAGTTGCAGTTTTCCTTGCTGCCAGTCCCCTTAGCTTTGGCAATCTTGGAATATTAGAGTTGAAAATGTGAATCCATGTATATCAGAGAAACTATAAACCGGAGCTCTTTATTTAATGGAAAATTTAATGACAGTTACACTTTCTTTGCCAACAGTCCCCTAAGCTTTGGCAGTCTTATGGTAGTCGTATTCATGAAAGTTCTTGTAAGAGTGGCATTGAAATTGTGAATTCACATATTTCATTAGAAAGAAACCACAATCCAGAACTCTTCCAATGAGTTTGAGCATTACATTACATTACATTACATTACATTGCACTTGGCAGACGCTTTTATCCATGCATTGTAGTGTAGTGCCGCCTTGCCTTACGGGTCAGAACACCAAATGCAGCATTAGTCAAAATGACCTTATTTACCAACAGCTACTATGTTCAGATTTGGTGTGTGTATACATATCATTTTTTTTAAATAAATTGTTTTTTTTTTTGTTTTTTTTGCAATCCCCATTTAGGTATGGTCGTGTGGAGAGTGTTAAAGTTCTGCGGAAGCGTGGGTCAGAGGGTGGCGTTGCAGCCTTTGTGGATTTTGTGGATATCAAAAGTGCTCAGAAGGCTCACAATGCTGTCAACAAGATGGGGGACAGAGACCTCCGGACTGACTACAATGAACCTGGGTCAGTCCCGAGTGCTGTTCGGGGCCTTGAAGACAGCACTCCTTCAAGCAGTCGAGATGTTACTGGATTCTCTAGGGGGACGGTTGGTCCAGTGTTTGGTCCCCCTGTTTCCCTTCACACCAGAGAGGGGCGTTATGAACGGAGAATAGATGGGTAAGTGGACACGGTCTCCCCTTAATATCCAGGGGAATCTAGGTGTCAATTAGTTGTAAAACATAATCACATAGTTTGGTTATTCATGAGGGATAGATGCCTCATGAGTTACACAAAGGTAATCTAGGGATTGTTCCACTTTTCATCCTGACTTGCCTTGGCCATTGGATTAAGTAAATTACACATAATCATTTGGTAATGTAACCGATTCGGGGATACACATCTGTGAGGAATATCCTGGTGAGTTTTGGATTTATTACATTTGTGGGAAACTACCTCTCGGATCTTTTGGATTTGTTTTTATCAACATCTTCCTGACAAACCTTGGATCTATACTTGATTTTTACTTTTTTTCATGGATTCCTTTGAAAGTGGAAGTAAAATCTTTATATTGAAGGATACATTTTCCATCCGCTAATATATTTGTACTGTGAGGACTGTACACTTCGGTTTGTTATTTTAATTTTCCCTCTCTGTGCACCAGTTGACTGTTGGACAATTTTTTTTTTTTATTTTTACCCCCCACCATTGCTTCTGTGGATAAGACCGTTTCTGGATTTAAACTTTAAACAAACGGCTGGAAGAACCTTGCGCTTTTTAGATACCACAGGAAATACCTTTAGTACATATGTTGTAGGGTGTCTGTCACTTTAGGTTGAAATAAAGTCTATATCATTTACATTTTGCCCCATATATGGAGGCTCTTTCAAGAAGACTTAAAAGAACATCAAGGCACCAAGAAGCCACCCAACAAAATTTGTGGAGCTATTCTTGCTGTGGACTGCTGGCCACGAAGACATGTGATGACTCCATAGTTGGAATTTATGCAATATGACACCTCGTGTTGGATGTACTGACTTCTGTATGGACCTTAGTGTGGATAGGTGTAGCTGCTGTTCTTGTGGATTACTCGAGTGTGGATATAGCTGTCAGGCCTCAGTATATGCCGTGAGAAGAAGAGCACATCTACAGAGAACTGAAGAACACATTTTTAAAGTAACTGAAATGACACAGCAAAGAATGAAGACTGCAAGTCCACATGTCCAACTGGATCCATCAGTTGTGGAATTACTCCCCTCTGCCAGGATTATATGTGCTGCCATCGTATTTTTTTTAAATTTTTTTGTCAAGGTTATTTAACCAAGTTGGCACTATTCAGAGGAATAACTTTTTTTGTTTTAAGTTTTTGGAACATACCATTTTTCTCATACCATCAAGCCTGATCCATACGGATGTATTTTCCATTCGGACAAAAATTTGCTGTAAATTCATTCTGCCTGGAAATGTACTGAATTCCCCTGAAGTTCAATTTTTTTAAATTCATATTTATTCATTAAGATCTTATGTTTCGCCTCTTTTTTTTTTTTTTTTTTTTTTTTTTTTTTTTTTTTTTTCGCTTTTTTTTTTTTTTTTTTTTTTTTTTTTTTTTTTTTCCGCCTACATATATCCTGAAATCCATAAAGATGTCCATTTCTGTTGTTGTTTTTCCCCTTTTTTCCATCCAGTGAGGAGAATTAAGTAGCCTAATTGTGGATTATACCTCAACAATCTACCGGCCTCGTGCTCCACTCAGTATTTGAAGATTATGTGCAGTACGAATCAAGAAAACCCTTTTTTTGCCTCATTAGGTCAAATGAATTTTTTTTCCCCTTTGGTTTTTCATTCGGGCTCTCACATTCTGACCATCTAGGTTTTGTTTGGATTAGTTTCAGTAACTGCTTTCCTAAAAGGTTGGTATTGTTCTGTCCTCTATATTTTCTTTTTCTAACCTTAGTGCTTGGTTTAATTCATTAATTACTTAATTTGTGTACTATATATATGTATATAGTTTTTATATTGGCAGTTGACTACTAAATTTTTTCATATCTAATGGAGAGATGTAAGAAATCTGCATGGCATTGTAACGTTCAACACACGGACCTCCTTGGTGGCAGTCTTGTACAATTTACTTAAATGGTCTTGAGAGTTTCTCTCTTAGTTATAGTTCACACTCTGTCTCTGAAATCAGCTCCCCTGGATAACATAATGATGTAAAATGCTCAGTATTTACCTTTTTCAAATGAATTATTGAAAGTAAAAATAATTGTACAAGACTCAAATTTTTTAACATTGGGAAAGTATTGTTGGTAAAAGTTGGTTGACTCTAGGGTAGCTTTGTTTCATTTGACTGTTAATGATTTTGCAGTCTTATAAAAACAATGCTTGCTGGTAATTATTGCTTGTACAAATCAAAATGTCTTTTTTTTTTTTTGGTGCTATTTTTAGTAGAAGAGAGTGCCTTTATGGATGTTTCTTTTGCTTGCATTATCCATGTCTAAAGTAAATTGGCTGAATTAAGGTCATTTGTGTAGTTGTGAGTAAAAAGGCATCTTGTTTTTGTGATCGTAGAACAACCTCAAACCCCAATACAAAACATTTTAAATAAAAGAGGTGGTAGTAGTGTCTTTTGGCTATGTCCTTCAACTCAGGATCACCACAGCAGATCTGTTATGGATCTGTTCCACACCTCGATTTTCATGCTAAATTTGCAGTGAAGCATCTTTCAGAACAGGTGGTTCTCTGTAATGGGAGTTTAACTACCAATATATAGACTGGGGTTCTATTCCAGGTGTGTGCTTCAGGTTGCCTGTCTTTGTCCTTGTACAAGACACTCATCTGCATTGTATCAGTCCACCCAGCTGTAAATGGGTACCTGGGTTTGGCTGGGGAAGTAACCTGTGATGGACTAGTGTCCCGTCCAGGGGAGTTGTAGACTCTGATTTGCTTCATACTACAGTGTTTGAGCTCATCTTTCAGAAAAGTGATCAGCAGTGTTATTCCATGAAGAGAATCACCTCTTCGTTCTCTTAATTTATAAACTGGAGTTAAGATCTTGAATCTGTAAGATTTAAAAAAGTTTGTAAGCATTCTAAAATCCTAAAAATACTTGCATGTGTTTGTCAAGGCAAAAATGACAGGATCTGTTCAGTAATGGCACTGCTCTTCATACCAGTGTGATGCTACATTTTAGTTTTTGTTATATTTTACCTGACCTGCTTTCAGCTGTGACTTTTCATTTGTAATATACAGCAGTTTTATAGCGTACTGACTGTAGTTTGTCTTTGTGTAGGAATGAATTAACACATTTCCCCCCTCTCTGTCTCCTGTTCTCCTTTCACAGTAGTTCAGAAAGCCGGGAACGTGCATATGATCACAGCCCATATGGACATCATGACCGCAGTGGCACTTTTGACAGACAGCGTCACTACAACGCTGATTATTACCGTGATCGTTCTTTGTTTGCTGCTGCTGGCCCAGGAAGCAGTGCTTTAGGCGGAAGCTTTGAGACTTCAGACCCACATTTTGATTCTCGGATCCGGGATCCCTTTACGCTTACTAATGCTACACGACGTGACCTCTATAGAGATGACCGAGGGCGACGTCTTGACAGAACTTACCATCACAGACGAAGCCGATCCTCTCATTCCTCACAGTCAAGGCACCCTTCTCCACAACGGACCACAGGACAAACACCCAAAACTCCTCACTCCCCTAAAAGAGCGCCTTTGTCTCCTGGAAGAGGCCCTCGATCTCGATCCCACAGCAGGTCCTCCAGTTCGGATTCTGTCAGCAGCACTAGCAGCACAGGCAGTGGCAGGTTGGATATGTTTTCTTTAGCGTTTCATATATAATATGTATGCTGGCTGAATACTTCTTGTCACTGGGTAGACTATAAACACCAGATATTGTTGGGGTTTTTTGTTTTACGTAAATTTGTTTAAACATTTTTGTCTGACATTCTTGTGGCAGTGATTCAAACAGCAGCTCAAGTGATGGGTCTCAAGCACGTTCTGTTCAGTCGTCGGCTACACACGCGCCTCCTCAGTCGTCTATGGTGCTCGATTCAGAGGAGCCACGTAGAAGCTTTGGAATTAAAGTGCAAAACCTACCAGTGCGTTCCACAGGTGAGTTACTACGTTAGTCAATTTCTTAATGGCTCAGCTTGTTAAATTGTTGTTGTTGTTTTTTTTACACTTACTTTGTTGCTGTTTTGCGCACAAAGTGGATATTTGTAATTCCTGGTATGGTTGTCCTGTTCACTTTCATACATTCCTTCCTCAACAAGTTTTTCAAAAACTGTCTTGTCACAAAGCATTTGTCAAAAGTGAGCAGGACCCTCAGAGGCTTGATTACTGACAATGTTTTAATATGACTAGGGTTATAAAAAACAAACAAGTAAACTTGTCCTATAATGTAAAATCAGTGACAGCTGAATAGTAATAGTTTTTTGTGAAAAGGTAACAGAATGGGGCTAAGCTAACATGGATAAAATTTCCAAAATCTGACCAAAATATTATCAACTTTTTTATTTATTTATTTTGAGGTGCAGGGGTGGGGGGAGTATGTACCTTTGAGCCAATATTTTGGACAAACTCAAAGTTTTAGTCCCTAACAACAGAATTGAAATGTTTACAGAATTTATAGGAGGCTCTTTTAAGGCACTTTAGGGGCTTTTAGGTTTTTAATGACATACCAGATGATTTAAATATGACATTATGAATATGACTCATATAAATGTGATATAACATTAGTTTTAACAATGACATTTCCTCATAAATTATGTTAAAAAGAATAAGGTTTATGTTTAATTTAAAAGGACTCAGACAGGATTACACAGAATTTTGAGAATATTAAAGAAGTTTTAGTTCCAAGTATTGAGTAATCTAACAACACTTGAATCTTTACTGGTGTCACGCACAAGTGTGCCCTTCTGGTTATGCCCATGAATACAGTTCACCTGTGTTTCAAGATTTTGGGGGGGGGGGAAGTTATTCAATGTTGATACTTATGGAAGGCATGTCTGAACTGCTGAAGTCCTGTTTGTCCATTTCAGCACTCAACCGTGTGTCTATGGGTGTGTTTTTTTTTTTTTTTTTTTTTTTTTTTTAAATATAAATGTGGAAACTTTAGCTCTAGGACTTAATTGTAAGACATATCCAGACTTCAGTGTTTTGAGTCATTCTTTGTTTGTTGTCACACACAATTGAATCTATTTTGGGTATCCAAGTTTTTCTGTACGACTTCTCTGCAAAGCATGTTGTTAATGTTTCAGTCTGCACTTAAGAGAAATTTTACATCAGTAAAACACTGTTTGCTCACTAATGTTGGCTACCTAAACACCATGACTACCACTGCGTTGACATGACAATGCCTTTATTGTCTAGCAAATCAAGGAAAATATGGGCTTTCAACAGCAGCTTTATGTATTTCGTTTACTACCTGCAGTAGAGGGAAAGAAAATGGCAAAACTGTCGACAGCAGCTCTTGGCTCCGTTATATTTTCCAATTTCAAAGTGTACTCTCAGGAAATTTCAGGTGAGCTGCAGTAGCTCCCAGCTTTAACCCAGCAGGTCTCGTGTTAATTTTGTATTGAGAATTTTGATAGTTTTGAAATGCAACATCTTGGTTGTCTCATTCATTCATTATTGGGTGGTCATTTTGGATGTCTTTTAGTTGGTACTAGACCATAAGCCTGTGGTAACGCATGGCCTCTTGACCAAGATTGATAGTTTGCGCTCACGTGATACATCCCTGGGATGGACAACATGTAGGCATTTAAGATGATCAGCGAGTCCTGATGCAAAACTATGCCTCAGCAGGTAAATATCTGAAATCATGCCTTCCTCTGTGAAAGAACGCCATAAATGCCCGTATAGTTGATAGTTGAAGTCTTTTGAAACTGTCTGACAAATGGAGCGTGGCTGTACTGATTTTATGGTGGATATTGATGGATTTTGTAGCGATCAATGCAGAGAGGTGAGGTATGTGTGTGTGCCAATTAACGGAAATGACGTTAATCCAAGATGGCGGCGTCCACTTTTAGCATGGTGGGGAAAAGAAATGTCATTAGTGGATTGTTAATCACGGCTAAAAATGTCCTCTGACACATCACATGTATGTCAACTATCAGTCTGCGCAATTACACAACCGTAGATATTTACGTGGCGAAATGTATAGCGGCAGAGAGAAACTTGGGTCCTTCCTTTAGTAGTATAGATTTCCATAGTAGTGTTCTTTTGAAAACTTGAACAATCTGCATAAACTTCACTTTGCCTGCTGAAAGTATGATGAAAACTATTTTGTCATTCCCACTGATTTTAAACTTGCTAGAATTTAATTATTCAAAACTTGGAACAAGATGCAGAATGTGCAGGGCTCAATAAGAATTATTGGCCAGTAGCCTGCATCTGGAGAGGGCGAGCTATTGGGGAATTAACAGTTTCGTTGTTTTGAATGGCCTTGGTTAACTGTTAGAAAATACTTTGCACTGTTGCTTTTAGTGTATCCCTGAACAATGCAGATGGTGTAATACGTTGTTGGGGTTAAGTCAACGTCAATATTTCATGACAAAGCATTAGAGTAATATTAATACATTTTATCCTCTACAGATACAAGCTTAAAAGATGGACTCTTCCATGAATTCAAAAAACATGGTAAAGTGACCTCTGTGCAGATCCATGGAGCCTCAGAGGACCGTTATGGTTTGGTATTCTTTAGACAGCAAGAGGATCAAGAGAAAGCTCTGAGTGTCTCCAAAGGAAAACTCTTCTTTGGCATGCTTATTGAGGTCACTGCCTGGAATGGTCCTGGTATGTGGTGATAATCATGCAATTGTTATTTAGTATTTTTTTAAATTTTTTTTTAAGTAATGCATGGGGATTCTAGTGTTATGTTTACTGTGGAAAAATGGGCTTAAATGTTAGTAATATGAAATCATTTCCATCCCCCAGAAACGGAGAGTGAAAATGAGTTCCGGCCGTTGGATGGAAGGATAGATGAATTCCACCCAAAGGCCACAAGGACGCTGTTTATAGGCAACCTTGAAAAAACCACAATTTATCAACAACTCCTTGATATATTTCAACGCTTTGGAGAAATTGTGGTATGTTATTATGTGATTAAACACTCTACAGGTAAATGTGTACTTTATGCATTTATGTTGACTAAGGTTTTGTTTTTTGTTCTCAAGGACATTGACATCAAAAAAGTAAATGGAGTTCCCCAATATGCCTTTGTGCAGTATTCTGATATTGCCAGTGTGTGCAAAGCCATAAAGAAAATGGATGGAGAGTATCTAGGAAGCAACAGACTGAAGGTAATATTCTTATAGCAAACAATGGTAAAAAAAATGTATGTCTATTATATGATTTCAATCAAATCTGTTCTGTACATGACACCTGCATGTTCTTTTTTTTTTTTTTTTTTTGGTCACTGAAGCTTGGTTTTGGGAAAAGCATGCCCACAACATGTGTTTGGCTGGATGGTTTGACCTCCAATATTACAGAACAATACCTCACACGACACTTCTGTCGCTATGGACATGTAGTCAAGGTTTGATGATTTGTTGCTTTGACATGCTACTTGTGCTTTTTATTGTTACTCATTTTTCACAGTTATGAATGTAATTTTAGTTTTTCTTGTTTTTAGGTTGTCTTTGACAGATTGAAAGGGATGGCTCTCATTTTATACAACAACACAGATTTTGCTCAGGCAGCTGTAAGGGAGACAAAAGGCTGGAAGATAGGAGGAAATAAAATAAAGGTAAACTACCATTTAATAAAGACATGCATTTATTCATTTACTTATGTGCCAATGTTTATTTGCAATTTATTAATTTGTATTAGGTGGACTTTGCCAGTCAAGAGAGTCAGATAGCATTCTACCGAACCATGCAGGCATCAGGACAAGACATTAGAGACTTCTATGAAATTCCTCCAGAACGACGGTAAATTTACAATTTTATTTGCAAGAATTAAGATATTAGTCCTTTGTTAATAACGTTAAAATTTCGTACATTGTGTTAAATGGTTATTTCAAATGGAACTTGTGCAAGTCGATCTTTTAAACTGAATTTATTTAATGTATGCATATCTAAAAATTGCTTTAAAGGCAACATAATTTGGTGTTGTGCTAGATAACTGCTCAGTCAAATGAGGGATGAAGTCCTACCTTGATTAAAATTGATTTAAGTGGTCATTTGTACATACTTCTGTCGCACGGCTGCAGACTTGCTAGGTAAGTAAGAGTAGAACTTTGATAATCCACTTTAGTATTGACAGTCCCTAAATCTCTTTACAGAGAGGATCGCAGACCTCCATACCATGAATTTACTACAGAGAGAGCTTACTATGAGAATATCAGGACACCTGGCCTCTATCCAGAAGATGCTCGAAGAGACTATGCTGTTCGCAGCAGAGACCGTTTTCCTGAACTGGAACATTATCAGGGGGATCATTTTGACCCACGTTATCACGAAGACCCAAGAGACTACAGGGATTACAGAGATGCCTTTGAGCAGGACATTCGAAAATACACATACATTCAGAGGGAGCGAGAAAGGGAGAGAGAACGCTTTGAAGCTGATCGTAGCAGGTGGAGTCCTTCACATCCACGCCGGCCCATCACTCCTACTGTATCCCCTTCGCCATCTGAACGTGCTCCTAGAGACTCAGAGCGGCGGGTATATAGCCAGTCCTCTGAGCGAAGTGGGAGTGTGAGCTCACTCTCGCCACCACACTTTGACAAAGCTGAAAAATCCCTTTTCGAACATGCGTCAAAAAGTGATAAGACTGAGAAGAACAGCCAACCTGAGCGTGTGCCAGGTGCTGAGAAAACCAAACGTACAAAACGAAAAGAGAAAGGTGACAAAGCTGACAAGATTAAGTCCAGGAAATTAAAGGGACCGTCCCCAAGCAATCCAGTAACTACAACAGAGCTTGAATCTGGTTTTGATGGTGGGTCTTCAAGGGGAAAGGGATCGGACCAAGATGCTCATGAGAGACAGAAATATAAGGGGGATGGTGACCCTCTTAGTGGAAATCAAGTGTCAGGTGCTCACAACGACTCTGTGAAAACTGAAAGAAATGAACTGAGCAAAGTCGAGAACTCTGACTTGGATGGAAAAAATCGTCTTAAGAAACACTTAAAGTCAGATGCTGGAAATGATGGGAAAGACTCGTCAGTAGATTCAGATCGCCTTGCTGCAAGAAAAAGGCGTTTTGCTGATTCCAGTGGAAGAACTTTTCGTCAGAAGAGAAGTAGGCTAGAGGAGGAACATGGTAATCAGTCCTCTGACTTGGGTGCCAGTGGTGCATATTTAAAAGAGACCGATTCTGACAAGCAAAAAGATTCGCAGAGGAGAGATTCACGGCTTAAAAGCAGTAAAACTCAGAAGGATGAACAAGAGGAACTTAGGGGACAGAAGGAAAAATCAGAAGCGTCTATAGACTCACTGGAGTCGAAACGGCACCCGGGGCATAGTTCATCAAGAAGGTTTTCATATGAGGGCACGACAGACCACAGCAGTACCAGAGAGCAAGAACAACATGCAGCTCTCAAGTTTGGTTCTCAACCTGCTGACAATGATAAATGTGCTAAGAACAAGGAAGACCACATGGACATTGACCTTTCTCAGAGTTACCGCAAGCAAATGGAGCAAAACAGAAAGTTGCATCAGCAGCAACAGCAGCGGGAATCTGATAAATCCGATAAACCAGGAAGTCCTCACGAAAGTGAAATGGAGGACTTGGAACATCGCAGTCTTGTCCATGATGTTGGTAAACCACCTGAAGATGTCACAGACAATTTCCCATCTTATAAACTAAAGAAACTAGAGCAATTTGACACTGACTCTGGGATCAAGAGGGAGCGGATTTACAGAAGCTTTAGACAAAAAAGTGAAGATCCTGATTGGAACAATACTTCCTCACCAGGACATCAGCAGTTCCCCCATCATGCAGATGAGGACTATGTGGCTCCTTCTCAGAAAGATTTCAGTCGAAATGACAAAATGCATTCAGATTTGGAGATATTAGTCAAAAGGACACACAACACTCAGATAAACAAGCCAAACACTCCTTTAGTTTGTGTTGAAGAGGAGCAACAAAAGAGATGGGAGAGTAGAGTGAAGGAGAGTTTGCTACCTGACTTGAACTTTTCAAGAAGTAAAAACATTCCCAATCGCAAGCGTTTGGAATATGGTGTTTGGCATGACCTGGAGCCTGGGGAAGTACGATCAGACTCTGAAGAGGACAGAGAGCTGAAACCCCAGTCACCTGTACCCTCAACATCTGTGCCTTTATCTGAGAGGCCACGGGGAGACCGATTTACAGACGCTAAACTTGCACAGCTTGAAAGGAACAAATTCTACTCTTTTGCACTTGACCAGAACATCACACCAGATACAAAGGCTCTGCTTGAGCGTGCAAAATCTCTGTCATCATCCAGGGAAGACAACTGGTCATTCTTAGATTATGACACTCACTTTGCAAGCTTTAGAAACCGAAAAGATACTGAGAAGGTAGAATCAGCACCTAGGCCTACGCCTTCCTGGTACATGAAGAAGAAAAAGATTCGAAGTGGCTCTGAAGACAAACTTGATGACAGGAAGGAGGAGCCTAAGCCAGAGGAACAGGAACGCAGGGAACTGTTTGCCTCCCGATTCCTTCACAGTGCCGTGTTTGAGCTGGACTCAAGACGACTTCGACACTTGGAACGCAAGCACGAAGAACCTGAGCATACACAAAACCAGCAGCCTGGGCAGCAAGGGACAACTGATGGTGAAATTGACTCTGGACCAGTTGTCCTGTTCCATAGTCGTTTTTTGGAACTTACACGGCTACAGCAACAGAAGAATAAAACCCAGCCATTGGAAGAAACTAAAAAAGACACAATACCAGCAGATGCTAAAGTGGAAAAAGCACCTGAGGGGCGAACTTTACAATCAACTGAAACGGCAGAATCTATCACAGAACCAGAAATTAAACCCATAAGCCCAGCTGAAGAGCTAACATCTGAACCACGTCTCACACCTACTGTCACCCAGGCTGTGGTCAGTGCTGTGACTCCGCAAGAAGATAAAAGCATTGTGATAAATCCAGTCTCGGAGCCGTATCTGCCGGTGTCTTTCATAAAGGAAGAAGTGAGGGAAGATGTGAAGGGAAATGAACTTGTACCCACATGTCATCCACCATCAGACATGGCACCTGTTTCTGATCCTGTACTTTTAGTAGCACCAGAACCCAGTTGTGCGTTGGACCGAGTTGATGTGACTCCCTCTGATGGGTCATCTGCTGCTATTACTGAAAATGTAAAACCCGAGTTTCCAGAGAAACCAATCCACCAGGATTCTCACGAGCTCATTAGCAGTTCAGAACCAGAGCTCGATCCTGAGACAACACAACCTGAAGCATCTGATACCACTAGCCCTGTGCCACCTCGTCTTATAGAAGATGAAGATATCCTCAAGAAAGAGGTCTATTCCCCTGAAAAAATGGTAACTGAGTCTGAAGAAAAGAAAATTCAAATCTGCAAAGAACAAATGCCTCTTGATAAAGACACAAACGAAGAGTCAGTGCCAACTCAGAAAGAACATAAAGCAAAAGAAGTAAAGAACAAAAAGCACAAACAATCAGCTGCTCCAGTTCCTCCTGTCGCCAACATTTCCACCCATGTTTCTGAGAAACAAGCAACACGTAAGAGTGAGCGCATTGACAAAGAGAAACTGAAACGTGGGTCATCTCCAAGAGCTGAGTCTTTAAAGACTAGTTCAGATTCTAAAGCCACAGGCAAATCTCCTATTCATGCACCAGATACTGACATCTTGGAGCAGAGCATTTCATTGAGCAGAGCAAGACGGAGAAATGTTAAATCGGTTTATGCAACCCCAGTTGAAGATGATACACCAATACGTAGTGGAAAGGAAATTACGGAGTCCCCACGCTCTGCACGGAAGCGGGGTACAGACAAAGATGCAACATCGCAACAAAATATGGAACAGGAGCCTCCTGCTCCAGCACCCACATCTAAAAGGGGTCGTCCTCCCAAGAATCGCAGACAGGCTGATGAGAATTCAACAGCAAAGGTAGAAAAATTAAAAATCGACATAAAAGACACAGACTCTAATGAATCAGAATGTGGTGAAAGAATTCGAGGTGCCAAAGGAAAACATTCCCCTAATGTCACGAAGGGTACATCCAATCAAATGCCTGTAGCCACAGGAACTGGATCATTGAGGAAGGGTGATAAAATTGTGATCAATGAGGAGGATGATCAGGAAAATTATTTTACAGATGATGACACCTTGGCTTTGCAAGACCTTTCAGCTTCGTGTAAAGAAGTTCCATCAATGACAACTGACCAAAAAAGAGAAGAGAAAGACAAAGAGAAGAATACCATGCAGGAAAAAACCTCTGAGAATAAATCAAATGGGAAAGGGGCAGATTCAGTAGTCTTTGAAGAGAAACCCATTTCAGAAAAAGACACAATTGTGAAAGGAAAAGCCAAGTTGACAAGTACTCCCAAGTCTCCTGTCCTGAAGAACCTCAAAATCAGATTAAATGTTACCGAGGTGAAAGATCTTCTTCAGTTAGGGGATGATGAGTTTGGAAATCAAGACGATTCTTCAAAGAAGTTGAGAGCAGGTGATCACACTGATCATTATTCAAAGTGCAATAATAATAGAGGGGGGACAGACAATGAAGAAAAAGAAAATGCTGCTCTGGAAAGAAATGAACCACTAGATTCAACAAAAACCTTGATTTCACAAGCGCTGGAATTGGAGCAGGCAGTGGAGAATATTGCCAAACTTACAGATCCAGTCACAGAGCCACTTATACCACATGCGCCAGTCACAGAGGTGAAGTGTGATTCAGAGGAAGAAAAACCATCTAATCCTGCTAGTGAAACAGAACTTATGGCTGCTATTGACTCAATTACAGCTGAAGATGCATCTGTGTCCTTAGCCCAAGCACCTCCATTGATTAGTGCAGAAGTAGGTTCAGAATCAGAGATGCAAGACTTAATTCAGCCTGTCAAGGAAGATGAACCTGAACCAAACACATCAAGTATCCAAGAAGAACCTCAATACACACCCATGCAGAAAAAGAGTACCAGAGGAAGACCTAAACGTTCTAAAGGCCCCAAACAAGTAAAAAAGGACTTGAAAGAAGATCGTCCATCAACAGAGGACTCGACTCTTGTAGCAGGTGAAACGCCTTCTAGTGTAAAGATTGTTTCAGAGCCACAGCCATCATCAGCAACAACTGCCGTTATCACTCCAGCTACTTGGAAATCAGAACCAGAGTCTTCAGCTGTCAAGGCTACTGATGCAAATGCAGAGATAGAAACGCCTTCTGAAGACCAGCTTCAACATTTGAAACCTTTCTGCCGCCAGGCCAAGAGTCCAATCTGCCCAAAACCTCAGCAGATACCATCTGAATGCATCTCCCCTTCCCTGTCTCCACTTGCCAACAGACCAAATATTAGACCCCTTCAAACAAATAGAACTCCTGTTTCTCCACCTGATTGGCAGAATCATTCTAAAGATACATGCATCCCCCTTTCACCTGTTGTGCCAGTACCTCCCAAGGAGAACCAGTGTTTAACCCCTGACTCTGAAAACATGGCTGGTGAACAAAGCACCAGTGACTTGAGACAGATTCTTATGAAAAACAAAAATCTTTCACTGCCAGGTAGCGGTTCTATTCCAGCTAATGTAACTACTATTAGAGATCAGAGTCCAACTGAAAGCAATCCTGCCTCAGGTGTTGTACCAAATAAATCACCACTTCCTGAAAGTAGAATCCCTGCTCCTCAAGTTCCACCTATTGCTCGACCTCCAGCTTCATTACAGTCTCCTGAGACTAAATCTGTCATTTCTGTTATTGCATCCACTGCAACTTCTGTCATCAGTCGTGTTTGCAATCCTCCTGACTCTGAGGACAAAATGAATGTGAATATTGTCAATCCCTGTGTAGATATGGCTGTTCCTAAACCACACTATAGACCCAGTAAAGACGATACCGGCGTATACCATTGTCCCTCTATTAGTGATGAAGGTGGAAGTGCTGCACGTTTCATTGTTGAGAGCTCCACTCTCAGTACAGGTTCATGTTCTGGTCTAAGGGTAAATACATCTGAAGGAGTAGTAGTATTAAGCCATTCTGGTCAGAAAACTGAAGGACCACAGCGGATTAGTGCAAAAATAAGTCAGATCCCACAAGCAACAGCAGGTGACATGGAGTCTCAGCAGCTGGTATCCATGCCTCAGATTAAGCAGGAAATGTATGCTCACTCTCAGTCAGGACCTCCAAAAGGATCTTCATCACAAACCGATCATGGGCATCCTGGTAAGATGCAGTCAGCAATGTCTTCAATTAAACAAGAGTCAGGTTTAGAAAAGATGGACTCTACATACCAATCTGGACCTCAAGGAGTAGTGAAGCGTCTTACACAGGGAGTTGGTAACCAACAAGTAATGAGTTATCACCAAGAATATATGACAATGAAACATCAAAAGAAAATGGAGGGTACAGATCCTCACAGCACAGATGGGACTAAGCAGTCTTGGACCTCAGCCATAAGTCCTGCGATAAGCCCCCACTTGCCCTCCCCACCTGGTAACCATGTAAGTTATGTTACAGCCTCTACTGATAGAGCGTCACATCTTAGTGGGGTCAAACAGGAGCCACGCTCCCCACGCAAGTCAGGTCACCCACATGCCCCTTTTACTAAAGTGTCCTCACCTATTGGCTCTTCATCACCCAAGGGCATACCAGTGATGTTGTCCTCTGGACTTCCTGCCATGCAGCAGTTTATTACTGGTGTGCATCATCAAGAACAGTCAGTTATCATGCCACCCCACAGCGTGCCAGGAAGCTTAGGACGGATGTCTCCACACCGTGTTACACAGTCAATTTCAGTTGGGCATCTTGTTCAAGGAGATGTTCGGGTCAATACTCCACCTCTCTCAGTGATGAGTTATGGAATACACAGTGAGTCTCTGCCCTCTCCATGGTCTGGTCCAATGCAGCAACGACCCACTTCACCCCAAGCTGTTGGGAGGGACAAAGTTCTCAAGGTAAACCCCAGTTCTGTAAGGAGCCATGATGGTGAACAAGAAGAAGCCAGACGCTTCCACCAGGCTACTGGAAGACAATCTGCCACAAAATCAGAGGCGATGCCTTCAGATCCTCGCGGATCTTTGCGCAGCGGTGTCCATTTGGAAGCATACATAACACAAAGAGATATGCGCGTGCTTTTACACCAACAGGGGGAGCGCTCTGCTACAGACTCTCATTCTGGACTCATTCAAGAGAATCTTCCCCCCTCATCAACACCTTCCAACATTCCTATAGCCTTGTCTCCAAGAGCGCATGTTTTGCCTACAGGAGTATCTGACAAGGATGCCTCAAAGCCATTGGAGACGAAGAGGTCCCACTCCCCTCTTCCTAAGGATGGGTTGATGGGGATTCGACAATCTGGACCAGCAGTGCCATCTTCCCAGAGAGTCCAACTAATGCCACCAGGGTCAAGTGGTTCCTTCCCAGAGTATTCAGGGATGTATTCAAACTCTAGAGGCATCCATTCTCAGATTCAAGAGACCTCTCCTGTTGGGGTTAGTCAGCCATCACTGAATGTCACACCAGCCATGGTGAGTTTATTCTGTTCATATGTGATGATGCTTCTTGTTCACGAACTGCTCATGACACATTTATTTGGATCCGTAGGGCGCCGACCTCCAAGCAAAACCAGATGGCAAGATGACGCAGCCTGTTAATATGGTGCAGTTGCTCACAGTAAGACGAGATTCATCAAACGGATATGGAACATTTGATCATGTATTCAGGGTTTGTTTGTTTTTGTCTGAGCAAGTGCTTAGTTTGAGAAATTTTTTTTATTCTCCTTTTCCTTTAAACAGAAATACCCAATTGTGTGGCAAGGCCTTTTGGCGCTGAAGAATGACACAGCTGCAGTTCAGTTACATTTTGTGTGTGGCAACAAGGCTTTGGCTCATCGATCACTACCCCTACAAGAAGGAGGTGCTTTGCTCCGAATAGTCCAGAGAATGAGACTAGAGGCTTCACAACTGGAAAGTGTAGCCAGAAGAATGACGGTATAACTCTTTAATCTTAATCGTATTGGGATTTTTGTAGTAGACTGCTCTATATTATCCAGGTCCTTTGAAGTCTCTTTAAATAAAACCTAAAGTTTAATACCAGCATCTATCATTTGTCTTTCAAGGGAGACACTGAGTTCTGCCTTCTCCTTGCCCTGCCATGTGGACGAGATCAAGATGATGTCCTGAGCCAGACGCAGTTTCTTAAAGCTGCTTTTATCAACTATTTGCAGACAAAGTTAGCTGCCGGTATCATAAATATCCCAAACCCAGGTTCCAATCAGGTAAGCCATGATTGTGGATACGCATATGCTCTGCTGTGTCACCTTATTTTTGACTTTTAGTTCTTTGAAGGTAACTTTTAGGAGAAAAAAAATTCTTCCTAGGTGTTGTGAGGGTTTATCAGTGGAAAAACTGAGAGCATTTTTGCACAGAGGTTTACACAATCTTTACAACCTCATCCCCCCTATAGATGAGCATTGTGGAATTTTATTTTCTGTTGCTTTGGCATGTGCCTAAATATTAAAAACTTTTCAATCTCAGATGATGGATGTAAAGATTGACATATAAAACTGACTTTAATACAGTTACACTGTTACAGAAAGCCACAGATCCAATTCAGATTTAGGGGAAAAAGTTCTACAGATTGACGCTGTGCATCACTGTGATATGTGGGTCCGTTCACAAACGACCCAAAATCACCCGATGCTTTAATTAAACCTGACTGTGACTCGAACAGCAAATATTAATCCTTCATCTCCCAGTGAAAATTTAGTTTCTCTTCCTCCCATGTCCTCTTTACTTGCCTCTGTAACAATACTCTCACTGAACTCCCTAGCAGGGCCCAATACAAGTAAATGGGACTTTGATATCAGCATCAGTGCAGCTGTGATGGTTGTGGAGAAAAACCTGTTTTTCCCGTGGTCTCTAAGGGGAGGGGATGCCTGGAATGTGCACGGTTCTCCCCATCAATCACTCCTCCCTGACACATGTAAACGATCTCTGTGGTTCACCTCCTGACCCCAGGGACGGTTAGGGATTCTTTACTTTTATCATGAGTGCAAGTAAAGCTGACTTGGGAGGAAAATGATTAATAAAGTCAGAATGATGCACGTCCTGCAAAATGGCATCACAATTAGTGCTCAGAGCTGAGCCAGCACTGCTGTTGTCTTCGTGAACAACCTCTCCAAACGGTTCCCACACCTTTTAATTGGGGTGTCGTTTTTTTAAATTCTCCTGTCTTCAACTTCTCCCACGCAGTCTCCATGTCCACTCTCCAATCATGCCTATGTCTGTGGTCGGCACGTACGATTTTCACGATTGGAGTTATTCATCTGATGTTTTTAAACATTGAGATTTAGCTTTTAGGTAGTATTTGACTAACATGCTTAAAATTAATTTTCACTGATAGGCCTGTAAATGACCCAAATATCACTAAAAATATTGACTTGTTACAGCAGGCGCCTGCTAGTTTCATATCGGTCCGCATGTCACTGCTGTGTGCTGCTGTGGCCACAGCTTATGTTGTGCAATATGTGGCCTTGGCATACTAGTACAGGTTCACCAATGTACACTACTTTTCAGGGAGTCCCACAGAAAAAATGCAAAGCGTGGTGTAACCGAGCACACAGGGAAGAGTGAACAAGGTCTTTGCAACAAAACCTTCAATTCAACATGAATTGCAGTGCATGCAGCCCTTTCCCATACATGTAAAGGCAACGCACATGTGCAGCCCTCAGCAAAGATTACTGCGTGGAATCCCCTGCTTTTGGACGTGTATCAGATCTAACAGATGATGCACATCCTTGTGTAAATTCATGTCATGATTTTTTTTTTTTTTTTTCTTCTCTCTCTCTCTCTACCGCTTTCTCCAGCCCGCTTATGTGCTCCAGATTTTCCCACCTTGTGAGTTTTCAGAAAGCCACTTGTCACAGCTCGCTCCCGACCTTCTCAACAGGATCTCCAGCATCTCGCCACACCTCATGATTGTGATCACGTCTGTGTAACGTTCACTGCTGGGACAGACTCATCCATGCTTATTCTCGCTGATGGGCCTCATAAAACCAGAGGAATACAAGAAAAAAAAATTTCCCCCTCCCCTGGACACATTGGGAATGTGTAGGTGGAAAAATACCCGATCAACAGTTTGGCTTTTTTTCTTTTTTGGTCACACTTGTCTGGTATTTTTGTCCTCAAAAGAACTCGGGGACGGACCATACCAGATTCGGTCTTATTTGACAGTTTCTCTGCTGTAATTCTATTTATTTGACTTTTATTTTAATGTTCTCAGATGCTCTGAAGAAGAAAAAAAAAAAAAAAAAATGACGTGAACATCGGGGTGGCCTTTTCTTTCATCTTTTTAATGATTGTCATTCATTTCTTCAAAAGAGGATCATGGAGGCTGTTGTGCTGCAACAGCTAAAGACATTGTTACATCATGTAATTTTGAGTAATTATGTACAGACTTCCATGCTCAGGCATTCTTTGGAGGAAGAATTATTTTGTGACTGAGGACCACAGCCAACAGCTCCTTTTAATTCCACCAGCTCTGCTCATTTTCACACACTGCTGCAGCAGTTACACCTCTGGCCTTGAACATGCTACAGTAATCATTGGGAGTTTTTGGAATATTGGACTTTGTAAATATTTTAAATATTTAAACTTTAACAATGGAACTCTGAGAACTGAGCGTTCTGGGGATTTAGAGAGTGAATTTTTTTTTTTTTTTTTTGATTGAGGGGGCAGCGGGGGTGGGATGTAAATACTTCTAACACAAGAAGGTTGGCAAACTCCTGAGTCTGCTGATGGCACTTCATATTTTGTAACTCAATAAAAATCTCCAGGAGTATATTAAGGTTGGGGGGGTTTTTTTTCTACCCACAGCAAAGTTTAAGCAATGCCTCTCACATGTGATCTACATTTTAAATCTTTTATTTAATAGTCATTGATTTAAAAACAAGGTTAGTGTTTTTGTGGAGAAAAAAAAGCCCAAACATTTCAGGAACTACACCATTTTCTCAATTCAGTCAATGTCACTAAGTCTTTACACTATGACTTATGAAATGTATATACAGTTTTGTACAAATGACTGACAGGAAATATGGTATGCCCTAGAACCGCCATTATCAAACATAACGCCACAGTACACTTTGAAATCTGAAAGTCTGCTGCTGCCCATCCAAAGCTTTTAATAACAATTTTGATTGACACAGCAAGCTGAGGAAAAAGTATGATTTCCCACCAGTGACAACATGCATAACAAATATATGCACTCGCCGGCCACTTTATTAGGTACACGTGTTCAATTGCTTAATACAAATAGCTAATCAGCCAATCACATGGCAGCAACTCAGTGCATTTAGGCATCTAGACGTGAAGACAACTTGCTGAAGTTCAAACTGAGCATCAGAATGGGGAAGAAAGGGGATTTAAGTGACTGAATGTGCCATGGTTGTTGGTGCCAGACGGGCTGGTCTGAGTATTTCAGAAACTGCTGACCTACTGGGATTTTCATGCAGGACCATCTCCAGGGTTTACAGAGAATGGTCTGAAAAACAGAAGATATCCAGTGAGCGGCAGTTGTGTGGTCAAAAATGCCTTGTTGTCAGAGGAGAATGGGCAGACTGGTTCGATATGATAGAAAGGCAACAGTAGCTCAAATAACCACTCGTTACAACCAAGGTAATACCATCTATGAACGCACAACACGTCGAACTTTGAAGCAGATGGGCTACAGCAGCAGGTTCAACCTGGTACTAGAAAGGTGTACCTAATAAAGTGGCTACAAGTGGTATGAGCTCTTTTCAAAAATGCTATAAATCCATTTTAACTGTTTTGAGAAAAATTTTCTACCCAGATTCATTGATCATACCAACATTCATTTTATCCTGTGAAACCTGTTTATTGGCACAGTCGGAACATGTTCAACAATAACTGGCAAATCAAACACTGTTGGTGATTTTAAACCCAAAGTTTATATTTCTTGCCAAAACGCTATAAATCCAGACATTTCCTGTATTTCCTGTCTTTTTAAAACAAAAGAAGATGCAGTGGAAATCCTGTAGTGGATGTCAAGTACCACCTTTAAAAGGATTTTTTTTTAAAAATGGTGCAGCATGCACTACAGTGTATTTTCACAAGTGTTTTTTATCACCTCAATTAAGGCAGTGTTTCTGTGTGATGTAGCAATTGTCACATTGCAAATCAGGGTTTGTTTGTTTTTTTGGTGTGATTTTGGAATACAGCTGTAATCTTGGGCCATTGAGAAAG